>WBMY01000021.1:646624-657030 GCA_013397315.1 Donacobius atricapilla | reverse complement strand
GAAAAAAAAAAAAAAAGAGAAAGCAATCAAGGTCAAACCCCACAAGAGTTCCTTCATATAAATTTCATTGTAGTTAGGTGATATACCTGCATGAGTAAAGTCTACTTTAAGATGTGTAGCTTTACAAGAAAAAATTTTAAATCCCTCTCCTCTCCTCTCCTCTCCTCTCCTCTCCCTCTCCCCCTCCCCACCCTTCTAACATTTCCAAACAGCTCAGGCTGTGGTTCAGCTAGAGATCAGGACAAAAGCTTTGCTTTTGGCTGAAATAGGGTTGCCAAATTACTTACATGCTTTGCCAAAGAAGACTGCTACACACCAAGATCCACAACTCTAAAAGCAAATAGTAACATTTGGTACAGAAAGAAAATGGGAAGTTCGTGAGTATTATAATTCAGGAAAATGTATTTCTCTTTCTCCTTAAAGCTATTGTATATACAGAAGCTCAAATGCATACACACAGAGCCAGATCCCATCACCAGCTCTGCACACACTGTTCCCACTGAAGCACGGAAGCCACACACATGCATCTGAGGGCAAAATGGGGGCCCAACAGCTGGACGTTTTAGTTTAGCCACATTAATTACAGGGCTCAATGACCACTGCATACAGCTGAATCTCTGACCACACTGAGCAGATCAGCCTTGTAGTGTCATTTTCAGCTCATGGACGGCAGACAGTGATATCTGAAGGAAGAGAGACACCCTTTTGAACACCTGTTCATTCTCTCCTTGCACACTGGCATTGGTACCCATCCTTCCTTCACCAATGACTAATTGTTACCTACATGGCCACACACAAAGCCTGCCTGGCAGACAAAGAGCCCATAAACCAAATCCTGTACTCTGCTGGCAGCACTCAGTGCTNTCATAGATTGTTAGACTTCTGAGGCTTTTGTAAGAGATCATATTTTTAAAGGTTTGTCTTGGATGGAGAGGACCTACCAAGCAGAAATGAAAACTGAAAGATTTGTTAGACTATAAGAATAAGGAGGCTTAGTTATGGATGGCATACTTAAAAAAAAAAAATTAATATATATATATCAAAGGACTACATTTTTTTAAGAAGCAGAATGGCTATGAAAAAGACAGTGCTCTTTTCTGATTCTTAGTCAAATTGACCTTTTTTTCCCAGTTATTTCCAACACTTGATTCTTTGGGATAATGAGGAATGAGGAGAACAGTTCAGTTAGAATATGAAATAAACTACCTCTGTCCCAGATTCCAATCAAATGTGGATGACTATGTGAAAAATTAAATCATGGAGATGATCACAAAGTTTAAAGAGACCAAGTAATTCCTATTCTTAGCTCTGCTCTGAAAAAATGAAGTAAAAATAACAGCCACAGCTGCTGCCTGAACTACAAGCTCAGCTTCATATAGATACACAGAGGCAGCTTCAGAGTGAAATGCAACACCACATCTGCAAGAAGAGGCAAATGGTTAGTCATGTTACTGAATAAACTGAAATTATTGAGCCAAAGAAGATTACCTATTGATGCACAAAATATTTCAGTGCACAAATGGGAACACAGGAGGAAGGACAATATCACCATCAACTCTTGTTCAGTTAGTTATAGGATGTTGCTTAATAACTTGCCTTATTTGGCAAGTTGCTTAATAACTTGCCTTGGGTCTTTGCTTTATGATTAGAAAAGCTAAATTCAGTTCAACTTTCTGACCTATATGGGTGGAGAACCAGTCAGAGATGTCTGCAGAAAGAAGTGACATATCCATGAAGAGCTGATGATGAATCTGCGCTCTTGTTTAGATAGGGAGAGGCAAAAGGAAGAAGTAGTTGATAAACATTCAAACTTTTGAATGCCTTATCCAAGCCTGTCTGGTCTGGAAGCAAGACTGGAAATAACTCAAATAGGACTTCTTGAAGGATTTCCAGAAGCACTTGGTTTTTGGCAGGGTCAGTAGAACAGCAATAATAGACTTCATGGGATATTTTGGCATTGATGTTTAACATTTCAGATACAAACAGAACATTTGGGGNCACACAGAGCCAGATCCCATCACCAGCTCTGCACACACTGTTCCCACTGAAGCACGGAAGCCACACACATGCATCTGAGGGCAAAATGGGGGCCCAACAGCTGGACGTTTTAGTTTAGCCACATTAATTACAGGGCTCAATGACCACTGCATACAGCTGAATCTCTGACCACACTGAGCAGATCAGCCTTGTAGTGTCATTTTCAGCTCATGGACGGCAGACAGTGATATCTGAAGGAAGAGAGACACCCTTTTGAACACCTGTTCATTCTCTCCTTGCACACTGGCATTGGTACCCATCCTTCCTTCACCAATGACTAATTGTTACCTACATGGCCACACACAAAGCCTGCCTGGCAGACAAAGAGCCCATAAACCAAATCCTGTACTCTGCTGGCAGCACTCAGTGCTATGGATGCAGTTGGGATAGCGGTGTTGCTGACTTGGCAAGAGTTTCTTTAGCTGCTTCTGTTAACATCTCAAGATTTGGCTGCCACCAAGTCTTCCCAGCTGCCTTCTTTCATTGGCTTAGTTCAAAGGCCCAAGTGAATTGAGTGTATATAGACTGGCTCAACTTTGTTCCGCTGTGTGTATACACACACAAAATTAGCTGCCTTTATTGAGTCAAAAGTGGTCTGCTATTGACAGTTGAGAAACTGAAAATAAATTTCAAACTTGTGGTAATAATAATAATAAAAAAACCCTTAAACTGATAAAAAATGAGTGATATTATTAAATAGTGGGCTAAAAGGACGTAACATAAAATGTGAGACATAAAATGAATACATAGGAAGTGTTCTGTATTTCTGAGTATTGTATCAGGCCTTAAGAAATGTTCACCTGAAAATACATAATATGCTTTTTTACATAGAAGAGAATCTGACATTATAAATTGGATTCTAGCCTTATCTTTGGTGTCTTTTACAAAAATGGTGAATGTTGGCCTGAGACTCTAGTGGAATTACAGCAGATTGGATTTTGCTCCTTGTGATTCATTAACTGCTTGTTTACCTCTTCCTTTGTTTTAATGGACAACAACAACAAAAATATTCATTTTTTGAGGATGTCCCCCACTTAAAAATAGAGAAAATTAAAATTATTCTTCCCCAAGAACTTGTACCACTGCACAGCATTGGAAGAGTTACTTTCTAACAGTGTATCATCAACTGTGTTTTGTTTGACCAATGTTGACTACACCTTTGAAAAGTGGAGGACAATGAGAAAGTGCCTTCAGAATACAAATAATTAGCTTGGCTCATCTTTTTTTAAGGAGACAATTTAAAGTCAAAAAGGCTGTTACATTTTACCAACTGGAAATCCTACCCTACAAAGTCAGAAGGCTGTTAGGATCAAGAGGAATGACATCATGGGAAAGTATTGCCGCCACAAAAATGTATTACATCAAGGGATATCAGCAGCTAATAACAGTTTTGGGGGGTAGTTAATTCAATTGTGCACTTATTGATTCTGATTTCCTTTTCTCCCTGAAACTATTTTTTATATGTTTAGATTTTAAATATTTTTTTCTTCTGCATCAGAGATTTGAAACGTTTTTGATTTATTGACTCCAAGAAATACCCAGATTCCACTGCAGGAGATTCTGTGTTCCCAGGTTAAAAATCTTGCTCTATTTTGTAAATTAAAAATAAACTATTGACGCTGTTCATCACAGACACACACACACACTATTCGATCAGAAGGCATGAACTAATTTATTTTAAAAGGTTTGATTCTATTATTTAGTATTTCTACAAAGGTTAAGGATTGGTGGAGAAGGTTGACACCTCTCCCCATCCCATTGGTCAAGACAAATGTCCATCAGCTGTCCATATCTCTAAGAACAGGAATGAAAACTACCTCGAAGTAAAAAGAAAAAGAAAAGAAGAAAATATTGGCCGGTGTTTACAGACCAGAGAGTGAGAAGAAACTCAAACCATGAAACTGTTATACAGAAGAGAAGGCTGAAAAATCAGGGCGACAAACTATAGTCTTATAATGTGCTATGAAATTAAAAAACCCACATCACAAAACCAGTTGTACTTCTTTAAGGAAAGATGCTGTGGTTTTCACAGCAAGGAACAATTCCCAGTGCAATTAAAGTAACAAAGAAAATTATAAAAGAATGGAGGATGGCTATAAAGTACTTGCAGCTGAGGTATTTCACTTTACTTGATGTAGACCTCTCATTCCAGATGCTGGCTGAGCCCTCAGTCTCTGATCCTTTATGAGTGTGACTCATTCATTCACTTCTGTTCTCTACACTGTTAATGGAGTTGTCATCCCTTGAACTCGTCTTTGTGTAACCAAGGTTCTCTATTTTCTTCTGCTCTCTTAAAATAACATTCAGCCCGTTATGAGAACACCTAGATTCTTCATCTTTTCACACTTCCTCCAGGGTTCTTTACAAAAGGTTTTGATACTTGTTGTTTTGAAAAGACTATGAAAAGAAGAAAAAGAGGAAAAAAGGAACAGAATCTGCTGACCAAATAAATTTCCTAAATCACCTTCCTTGTGATGATTAAACATATTATAAATATAATATAGATTCTTAATATATACTCATATATAATTATAAATGCAATACAGATTTGCTTAAATAATATTTCTTTTAAAGATGCGTTTCTTGCTGTATATCACAGCACAGATTCACTAAGTACACATTCCTCAAAATTATATTTTCCATGATATGGGAACCTTTATTCTAAGGCTGTAATCTTTAGTATTAAAAACCTGACAATTAAATAATGTTTGGTCTCTGATATAAGTCTGGAAAAAAAAAATAAAATTAGCTTCTCATATTTCAGCAAAACATTTATAAATATTTAAATGATGGCTTTCTTTAAAGGAAATTCGATTTTGAAATAATATACACAGATATACTGAATGTACATAGAATTACTGAGAAAATTTTAAAAATAACATCATCAAGTTTTTAATTTTGGTAGAAGAAATCAGGGTAAAAAGAGCAAAATATTTATAGTTAAATTCTTTTTCTTGTCTTTTTGCCTGTCTTTTCTCCATGGAGTATGTTTCTGATGCAGTAATTTTACATGTATAAAAACACCCTCTGCTGTAGTTTGGACAAGTCTGCTGAAGGCATGGCTATGTGTGAGGAGGGCAAAGCTTAGTAGAAATATCCATGTTAAATTTAAATGAGCTACCCTAGAGACTTGGTTCAGAAGAGTTTCTTTGCTGGGATCAAACACTATGGGAAAAAAACACACATTCCTGTCTTCCGGTACACATTTTAGCTCATTTTGGACTGGTTCTTATAACTTAGTAACGCACTGCCTACTCTGAGTTTACATTAAGTGAGTTTAATATTTTATGGCTCAGTCCAAGTCTGCTCTGATGGATTTCCATTCGGAATGTGTGAAGTTTGGACTGTGTCAAATGCCTTGACACAGAAGACAGCACATGGCACTTCTAATAGTACAAAAGGGAGGATACTGCCTGCCCTGCAACCTGGTCAAGGAACTGCAGGAGCAGATGGCAGAGACTGGCTGTGCTGACTCTCTGCTCTAATTCACTCCCCAGGAGTGATGGTTCACATTTCACAGTTTTATGATTTCTCTACCTCAACTGCTCCCTTTAACTAGGATTCTGCAGCTAGACAGACACAGGGGGGATCAGTTCAAGATTTTTCATATCATTATTTAAAATAAGTGAGTTGTAATTCAACTACTGACATGGCCAAGAGCAATGTAGCCAACCCCTTGATATTTTTGAGCTGTTGCAATGTTCTCACCACCTGCTGGGTCACAGTGCAAGTCTCTATCTAAGATCTATCCACAGAGGTATATGGGTACATTAACTATTAATTTTTACTTCAAGAGAAGTAAAATAAAAATATAACAAGAAATTAAAAAGAAGTATTTTTTTCTTTTAAATAATTGTTGTGTATCTCATGCTAACTTTATTCTTAATCTTTATTGATCCACATGCAAGTATTTGATGATCACACTCAAGCATATGCTTAAATCTCATATTTGTCTTGAACCATACTGACCAATATTTGATTCTCATTCCATGCAGAATTATTAAGGATCCTGAATACACAACATACACCATTTTCATCATGAAAGGATGCTATCCATTATCATGAGGCATGCCATGCTTTTTGGCACAACTTAGTATCAAAAAACAGTGCAAGATTTCAAATTCTGTAAAACTGTAAATGGCTTTTATCTCAACCAACTGATGCAGAAGGCAGGTACATCTAGGTTACTCAGCTAGATTGTTTTTATTGGAGAGCAAATGGCATTACTAAATCTTACATGTATTATGATATTTTAAATCTGTTAATCAGGGTGAGATGAGGTGCTTCCTAGGAATGGCTGGGTCTCATAGCAGTCCGAAAAAGGAGACTGGAATACCACTAGACATAGATTCCTACAACACAGACACCTGTACGAGAGACATTTTGAAAACTACCCTTGTCGTCTGACTGCAAAGGCACCTTCTGAAACACAGACAGAGAGAGCTATATTGGGCTCTTATGTACATAAGATAGTTAAGTTTAATAATCTATTTACCCTGTGATTTACTTCAATTCACCCAACCTACCTCTTGGCCATATTTTTTTCCCTGTGAATAATGCAAATCACATTCCTCTTTCCTCACCTCATTAAAAAAAACAAACCAAAACAAACCCCAACAAACCCAATGCAGTTATATATCTGTATGCAAGAACTAAGCAGAATAAACTAAATATAATGAATTCTGTGTGGCAGACATTCCATTAACATATGTAGAATAAATAGCAAGATACACAGATGAATGGACGTGTATCAATTGCCTTTCTCTGGCTGTAATATGCTGCTAGTATAGCATTAACTTGTAATAGGAATTTCTGCTGCTCCAAGTAGATAGGAGTTGAAAAAGAAAATAAATTCATTTGATTTGTATTCTCAAGGCCAATTGCCAGTCCAAACTGTATTATGCCTGTAGCCAATGGTATGTTAATTCAACAGAAACTTAGTCCAAAGACCTTTGCCTGTATCTTTTCCAAGCTGCACTGCTTAACCATTCAGAACAAAATAAACAGGAGAATAGATCATAAAGGAATTACCATCCCAAAGACTGAAGCTCAGATGCTCTTGGCAGCATGACAAATGATGTGCATATGATCAACAAAAAGCATGGAAAAGATGCAAAGGATCATGACATATTTTGCTATTGTTTGTTTTTCTTCTATTTTGTTCATTATGTACAAATTAGAGGTAGAAGCCACAGCCAGAAATTAGCAGCTCAACACAAAGTAAAACAGAATGCCTATCCAAACAGCTGGATTAAATAAACTAGGGAACAGCACCAGGACCAGCAACAACACAGAAGAGAGTTTGAGTCAGGAGAGAAAAAAAACCCAGACTCAACAAAGAAACCAACAACAAAATAAAATAAAGAAAGCCCTCATCTTTATACCTTTTCAGTGATGAAAAGTTTGAGAAAATCATATTAAAACAAAAATTAAATCATTATTAATCTTTAATTTGCTTCAAAAAAACCTCCTATCAGAAATCTCTGAGGCAATACTTCACCTTTCCTGGGGATTTGCTGGTTCCCACCTTCACTTGACAGCTCAGCCACCCTTGCTGTGTCATCATCATCATCATTACCTGCTGGACACAATGAAGTTGTTGAGGAAAAGGAATTTTTTTCCTTAACAACAAACCTGATATGAATCCTACAAAATTATTTTCTATGTTTACAGAAAAGTTATTTGTAAAAGTGGAAAATATATAAAATGTAAGAGCTCCTGACAAAAAAAAATTAAGTTTGTTAAAAGACATTCTATGCCAAATAAAACTTTAAACAAAAATATTCTACCAGTTCCAACTGTTTCCATGTTCATTTAAACCTCTCTTTACAAGAATGTTTTATGCTCTTTAAATTCACCCATCCTTTTCTGTGGGCTGTAAAGGATTTATTAAGTACAGGAGCCTCATGCAAATTTGTTCATGTCAGTAAGATTTTGTGTTTTGAATCCGAGGCAATATCTTGGCAACTGTACTTGTGAGACAACATCCCCAAAAATTGCATTTTGCACAAGTGAATTAATACAAACACAAACAGCATTTTGCCTTCTTCTTCTGAACCCCTGCAATGTAAACATTTTAAAAGATTTAAATTTATCCATTTTTTTTGTTCTTCATTCCCTCAGCTAAACTAGGTGCCTCTGAAGTTGTGTGTTCCACTTTGGATTCAAACCCAGTCTGGACCTATATCTATATATCCATATATCTATATATCTATATATCGATATATCTATATATCGATATATCTAATCTATATCTATCTATATTATCTATCTCCCACCATACATATATGTGTGTATATTTATATATAAAATAGGTTTGTTGGCTCTTTCTACATGACCTTGGACAAACCAGTTTACAGTTGTCTGATTCAGTTTCCTCACCTGCATATTTTTAAAGGCTATTTTCCTTTCTCTGCTGCCTTGACATTACAAGCTGAAATTACATCATTGCCAAAAAAGCCCTATCACAGGAATTTAGGAAGCAAACAGAATGGATGAGAGACTGAATCCCTGTGAAAATCCCTTAAAATAGCATTGATGGCTCTTCCAGTTGCACTGCTAGTGCTTCTGGCATCCCTGTTGTGCAGGTAAGGAGAGAAAATTGCTCTCTGGAACTGACGAAACCAAAAGCTATAGATTCACTACATAACAGATAAAATGTTAAAACATGTTTCTCCTTTCCCTGTGGGGGTTGCACTTATAGACTTTGTTTATCAGCTCAACACTACCCCTGCACAAACATGCAAAATTCAGACGACTGTTAAAGACTTATAGGTTAAAACCATAAATAAGATATAGTCCATCAATAGGTATAATGTGCCCCATCTTTTTCTTTTATCAGCCAAGTGTGAAACACAGGCACAGACATTGAACACTGGTTTAATTGAATCACAGTTGTTTAAGTGCTCTCAAGAGGTGATAAATTAAAAAGTGTTTTATCGATGAAAGAAATGGGGTTTTGCAAGTTGAAGAAGCAATATGGCATGAATCTAGTAATAAATTGTTGGTTATCTACTAACACCAAATTGCTACCAATAAAAATTATCTGTGAGCTTTTTAACAAGGAAGGAACAATAAACACAAGATTCCAGCCCAGACATTACTTTGTTTTCCTCTTTTTGGTCAAATTAATGTCAAGTTAAATGGAAAGCTGATCAAATTATTTCTGGAAGGCAATTATTTCAGTTAATCTGATTTATTTTGCCCTGAATAAATGTTCCCCAAGGAATGCTGATTAGATGCTTTTATGGCTGTTTTCCAAGTTTTTTTCAAACTATGACCTTTTCTGCAAATTTCTTTTTCTGAAAAGTTCTTATTAGTTTTTAAAAGAGTTTGCTTTCCCAATTCATATTCTACTGGTTATGTAAAGCCACCAAATAGGGTTTACCTGCAAAAGTAGTTTTTATATTTTAATACAATTTTTTTTCCCTTAGAAGTTCCTAGGTAAAATGCTGACCTGTCTAAAGCTTGTTGATTTTAGCAAGGACAAGAAACCATATTGCATGTCTTAGAAGTAACTAAAAATGCAATGGGGTAAAACAGAAAACACATTTAAAAATAAGTAATAATGAATGCCATCAGGTAAATATTAAAAACATTCCCCAATTATGATCTCTCCCTTTTTCCTCCTGTACTGGTTTTCACTGGGACACAACTAACGTTCTTTATAGTAGTTTGAATGGAGCAATATGTCTTGGATTTGTGACTGAAACAGTGGTGGTAACACATTTGATGATGTAACCATCGCTGAGCAGTGCTTCCACATCATCCTGGCCTTTTCTGCATCAGTGCTGGGGGTCCACAAAGCATTGGGAGGGGCCAAAGCTGGGACTGCCTTTTTTCCCCTAAAGGTCTTTCACAACCCTCTCCTGCCCTTTTCTCATTTCGCATGCCTTCACTATGGAAACAAAGTTCATAACCACAGCTTTATTAATGTGTAATCATATACTTTCCTCAGAGGCCCCTTGAATAAGTGGAAACACACACAAACACCACAAATAACCCCAAACTGATAGATGCTTAAAAGTATTCCTCTTTCTTCCATGACTGCACATGGAGACTGATGATGTTATAGCTCCTAAAGGGGATCAGGTTGGGAATTCATGCAGTCAAAGCACTAGAATGTTCTTTTAGGATGCCAGTACTTATTTTGCATCACAGTCATTAGAGCTGTCCACCCAATGGACCAATACCTGGCTCTAGATCAAATGACACAGCGGCTTTGTGTGCACACTGCTCAGGACAAAGCCCAGGCAGAAGCTCTTCCAAATGGCCTGGGTCACCTCCAGCCTCCATTTGGCTCTGTGAAATCATTATTTCTGGAGAATTTTCAAATCAACTTTCCTTCCTTCCTTCCTTCCTCCCTCCCG
>WBMY01000021.1:596335-646516 GCA_013397315.1 Donacobius atricapilla | reverse complement strand
ACATGTCTTCTCTCCTTCCTTCCTTCCTTCCTTCCTTCCTTCCTCCCTTCCTCCCTCCCTCCCTTCCCTCCCTTTTTCCAGCCCATAATGCCCTGAACTGATGTAAGGACAGCCTATAAAATGCTTTGGAAGCCCTGGTTTGAAGGCATGTGAGTTGACTCTGCAGGGAGACCACTGCTACTCCTTCCCCAGCTGACCACTGGGAACAGACTCAAACACAGTTGTCCCCAGACACACATCTGAATTTAATCACAGAAGGATCTGGTTGATTCACTCAAAAAAAGGATAAGACCTGAACAGGGAAACAGAGCTGTTAAGACAGTAAAGATATCCCCATCTTTCTGCAGGGTCCCAATCAGGAAATCTCATTTTGCTGTGCAAGTTTATGGATACAAAGAGTGAATCTTTCTGATATAAGAAAGACAGGCCTTTGTTGTATCATACTATCAGATATTTATAGTTCATCAAGGAAACTGATAAAGGCACTTGGACATCTCCGAAAGCTTGAGGCTACCGCTTTGGAAGTCCCTTGAAACTTCACTAGAGGAAACTGAAATTGAAAGATTCAAACTTAGAAAAAAGAAAACAAAACAAAATAATTTTTTTTCAGTCTACACCTATTTCAGAAGGCCAACTTTATTTTTTTTTTCCCAGGATTTTATCAATATGGAACAATATTTTTGTTGGAAAAAGTTGTGAATCTCTTTTTCCATTCTGTATCTTAAGAAACACAACATCTTTTATATAAAATTAAAGAGTTTTACAGCACCAAAATATAATTCTCCCGTTCAAACTTACAAAATAAATATCTACCTTGTGGATCATTTTATAAAAAAAAGAGTAAATGAAATACAAAACTGCTTCATGTTCTATGGCCTCACCTCTTAGGCTTCAGAATAAGACTGACTATATTAGGTCTTTGGGGAGTGTGTGATAAAAAGTTTGCCTGTTTTCCCATTTGTATGTTTAAACAAAGACTTTACAGTTCCACCCAGCTTAATAATGAAATTGCAGCTGTTAGAACTTCATGCACAAATACATTTCTGAATGGATGTTAGTGATGAAGTAGTCTCTCCATCATGTGTGAGAAGAGAAACACAGAGCAAAAGCCCAGAAATGATTCTTGCTAATCAAGATGTTTTCCCAGGTCTCTGCCACGAGGGCATTTTCCTGTCATTAGAGAAACACAGGCACTTGCAAAGGGCTGTCTAGGCCATGGGCTCAGCCAGTCTCTGCAAGGCATGGATGAGCATGGTACACTTAAAGCACCCTTGCCAAAAACTTGGGAAGAGTTTCAGCAATGATAGGATGCATTAAAAAAATAAAATATTCACATTTTGTCTTTTAATTTGTATATTTTCTTATATTTTTAGGTGGTTTTATGCTCAGCTAGTGAGGGGTTTGAACAGCCTTTTCCATTAAGGAAGTATTAATGGGGGACTAAGCAATCTGTTGAGACAAAACTAATTCCCTTTGGATAATGTTGGCTGCATGAAAGGGCAAAACCCTTTAGCAAATGCACAAAAACAAAAGTCAAACCAAATCCAAAGTTAGAAGTAGGTACATTTTGAGGTAATGCAGATTCATCCTGCAGCTGCAGAACAAAGTCACCTGCCTGATTTGTGAAATCATGAGGAGTGTGAAGAATCACAGAAAAAAAAGAAGCATTTGGTGCCCAAAGCTGGTCTTGAGGGGTGAAATAATTTGGAACTGGGGAACCCTCTGCAGGCAGCTGTGAGGATCTCTCTGCTTCCCAAAGGAATGGCCCTTTTAAAGAATAACCTGCTTTTCCTGCTTGGCCTTTTCCCCATGTCAGGAGACAGACAGGAACAAAGACATTTCATAAATGCCTAAGCATAGCAGCACGGTAGCCATTCCCACAGGAAGCTTATAATTCAAGCAATTATAAACTCAGAGAAAAGGCCATATTTCTTTCATGGTGCATCTCAGTTGAAAGCAAGATGGAGATAAGCGGAAAAAATCAAGGGAGCTGCAACAATGTTGAACATGTGAGTCCTGTGAATATGACTTCATTTGCTTAGTTAGGTTACTTGCTCAGGAAAGTTGAGGCTTTGCCTTTTTTTCTTTCACTGCCTTCTGTATATTTAATTTCAGGTTTAAACCTGGAATAATAAATTGGCACAGTGTAGTTAAAATTGTTCAAGTGCTTTAAACAACTAACATTCAGTGTGATTAGAATGGAGATCAGACAAGCTGAAGTGTCAGAATATGTTCTTGCTTTTCATTAAAATTCAGGTTTCTGAGAAGTGACACATTTTGAATTTTGATCAAATTGATTTATTTCCATTAGTTGTCAGTGCCAATTAATTGCTTGCTGCATTAATGAGAGATTAGATCATTTTAATAGAAAGATCCAAACCCAGGGTTCCCTTTCACTGTAACCAGCCCCTTCAGTCATCCTATTCTTAACTGCTAGAACGCTAATAAAATCCTGATTTAAATGGGAATATTACCATCAACTTCAAACAAGGCAAACTTGCACCCAGTGTAACTCAGCCTGTTCTAGAACAAGACAGAACCTTCTTGTGATTCTGCTCAACAGAAATTGTCTTCCTTCCTAGAGCTACATTAGTCAACATTTAACTCAAAATTTTGAATAAAGCTTATTTTTCAGATGATCACCATTGTTAATTTACAGTGATTCTTTATTTGATTTATAAATTTAGAGGAAAAAGATGACCAAGATATTAAGGAAAAGACACATGATAGTCAAAGGAAAGTACAGAAATTTGGCTTCTCTAGACCAGGAAGGCAGAGAAAGCATATGCTTGGTCTTTATGAAAACATTGGAATCTACATATTGGACACTATTCCATCCACTTTCAGCAACAGAAAGCTGTTATTCCAAAGAGCAAATATATGTCTTGGGTAAATTTGGGCTGAAAATCAGAAAGAGACTCCTACATTTGTAAGAAAACAGGTTTTAGCAGATCTTTCTAAGTGGATTGAAGGAGGAAACATTGATGGCTTTTACAAAGGGACACTTCCTGCTATAATTCGCTTGTCAAAATAGACCCAACTCCATTCCTATTATAAGCATTTAAATTCAACAGAAAAGGTTATCATGTTAATGATCTCAGCTTCATCATCAGATACAACAAATTATAATTAAATATCCAGTGGTTTTTTGTTTGCAGCTTCTATAAACTTTTTGGGGGCTTTCTGTACTTTTTTTTTCTCATTTCTAGTGAGTAACAAAGATTGTTATAGCACAAGATTTACTGACCTACCCCTATCTGACCAGAAGTTAAGCTTTTACTTTGATCTGTTTTCTGAGGTTGTCAGCAGAGTTGTGGGCAGCCTCGAACAGCAGTGCAGCTCCTTCTCAGATGGGTTTCCAAGACATGGGGAGAAGCGTCCCCTGAGACGCTTATCGCATATCCTCTGAGCCCACAGGAAACCAAGACAGTTACCGAGGCTACAGGCCCAGCCTTCCATCAGCTAAAAGGAATCAGGAAGAGCCTAAGCCTTTACTACCACCTGTATCTACTTGTATGAGATAAAACTTCCTTTGAAGACTGCAGAGAAAATGCTTTTCATGGTGCACCTGAAGATATGAATTATCTTTCAGGTGTGTGGTTTGAGTGGTGCTAATACAAGAGAGTGAAAGTATTTTTGTAATGATCTCTGGCAGAACAGACATTTAAATTTGTTCAGAATAGCTCATACGCTGAAGAGTAGATCCTATTTGTGACAACTGCTCAGTTTTCTCTTCTCCTTCCTCCCAACCCAACGAACAGCCTACAGACATGGCTGCAGGGCTGAGCCAGTCAGACCCCTTCTGCTGATTTTTTTGGACTTTCTCAAGTTTTTGGATAGTTGATCATCCCTAATCCTCCCAGTCCATGCATACCTCTATGATCCACTCCTTATATCCCTCCACCTCACACATCTCCCTACTCACTCTCTTTTTTTGCATTTGCTCCCCTCCACATCTGTTGAGTCTTTCCATCCTAAGCTCCTGATAAAACCATACAAGCTACCTCACATCACATCCTTATTTTAGCCCTAGCCTTCTCTGTGGAAGCTTGAGGTCCAAGGCAAGAGTGTCACCAAGTGGGAGCCAGTCTTGTATGGCTTCTCATCACCGACATAAAAGGACCAGGAAGCAGTAACAAGGAGTCACCGTTTTATCACTTAAGGGAAATTACATTATTTTGGGTCACCTTTTGGATCAGCTGGTTTTAAATTATATGAGACCTAGAAGTATGCTAATTTGCAACATGCAAGGTAATAATAATTCTTAAAATTAGGCTAATTTTGAAGTCTGTTGAGAATAGAATTATAAATTTCCCATAAAATCAAATACTTTGATGAATAAAAGCACCTGGGTTTTGAGAGTACATGCTCTTTTTCGGGATGTGCTGTTATAAACACTAATAACTATAAACCAGAAAAACACCAGAATACTCACTGAGTAGTCTTCCAAGTAAGCTGATTTATTCCACAAATTTTAAATTCTAATAATCCTTGTCTGTTGAAAATTGTGTTGCATTTACTGGTGGACGGTATTTAAAATATAAGTGAGAACACCTTATACCTACTACATTGCTAGGTTTAGAAAATTGGTTGTTTCCAAGCAGCTAAAACCAGGCAGTTCATGAGGACTTTGACAAGGCCAAATATTTATTTTTACCTTTAAAAACACATGATTTTAAAATCTCTTAACTATGAGAATAAATATTCTTTTAACACTAATTTTGTGTGCAGCTTGATGTTTGTCACCATATTCATGCTCTACAAATATTATTATGTAGTGTAAGCTGGAATTCTATTCTAAATCATGTTTCTGTAGTCATGACTGAAATAATAGCTAAGAAAGAAGTTTCTAGGGTGAGCTTATTGTTTAGTTTTTAAGCAAATATACTTACCATTCATTGTAAGAAGAGGCAATATTTCTAAAATCAGTTTCCCAGAATTTCTGCCTGGCTTTCCTCCCAGGTAGTTCAGCAGAAGCAGCTCATCAAATTCTAAGATTCCTCCAGATGTTCTGCCCTCAGCTATTGTGTAACAACTCCTCAGTAGTCTTATGTATTCAAAGGAAACAGACAGAAAATTCTTATTTTTTGGGAAAGGATGGTCTAGCTCCTTGCCAGGCTCAGCACGTGTTCAGATGAAAAGCAAGTTCTCACCAGGGAGGCAGAATGATTGGCACAGCCAGGAAGGCTGAATGGGGGATGCCTTGTCAGCATGGACCATGCAGTAGGATTAGTCGTACTCCTAAGCATATCCAAACATCTCACCTCTCAACTGATCACACAAGGAACTGATTACACAAGGAAACAGGAAAGCCAAAGATCTTGGGACAACACGTTCCCCTCCCTGCCCAGTTCTGGGAACTACCAGCACAGCGTTCCAGCTCACCGCTGAATTCTCTTGGAAGATGAAGAGTAGCTTGGCCCAGCCCTCTCAGAAGCAAAAATTCATGGTGGGTACCTGAAATGGCTCTTTTATCATTCCCTCAGGGCCTGCTGTGAAACTTGTCATAGTTTACCAGGCCCAGCTCCTACCTTCAGCTGCAACAGACTCCTTGCTTCAATTTGCAGGCACATATTCTCTCTTCAAAACCTTTGTTAGCAAGATTATTTTGGGTTTAATGAGAGTATTTTTCTGGTTTGCTTCAGGTAGTTGAATGAAATAATAGAAGTGGTGAACCAAACTAGAGGACTCTCTAGAAAGAATAAGTACAGGCAACTCCTACACCCCACACTCTACAAACACACGCACACACAGGTGCGCACACACACACGTGTGCATACATTATTTGTGACTATGTTTCCACCTGTGCTGGCATGGATGAGAATTTACAACTGCTTCGAAAAAGTTACAAGCAGTACCTCAGAAATTCTACATTTTACTGAACTGCGTTATTATAGCACATTTGTCAGGCAGCCAAATGCTATGTCAGCCCTGCAACTGATTTACAGCAACGTCTGTTAGAATATTTGAGGAGAGGAGGAAACTAATGTCCACTTTCGATTCCAGCAATCCAAAGAAACTAATGGTCGTAGGGGATTCACAAACAGAAAACACAGAAATAAATAACATGTTTGAAAGGTTATGTGCTCAATGTTACAAAAAGGAAAGGAAAAAATAACAAGTAAATGCAGTACTTTTCAGACAGGAAAATAACCACAACCTTTTCAGGCATGTCTTAACTTAGCCATATATAAAACACCTGGCCCTGAAAAAAGTAGATCCATTTTTTTTTCCTTTGGTGACAAATATATGAAGCTTGAGCAGGAAGCCCACATAAGCTTAAAACTCCTTTGTGCAAGACCTCATTAAAAAAAAAAAAAGGAAAAATCCCACCAAACTTATAAAATAGTTCCTTTGTAATTGCTATGAACTATAAGAGCAAATTCCTACTTTTCCATTTAAGAATGTTTTGTGAGGAGAAAAGAGGTCCAACAGTACTGAACAGCTGGAAAGCTTTGGGCAGAGGAAAGAGGTAGAAATGCCTTTCCCAGATCCCTCTCCTCAGCCTCTGCACCTGATCAATGACCAGACATTACAGACTCAAAGATGTTTCCTCAGCTGCCTTGTCTGAGAGATACCTATCTGATGCAGCCTTTTATTTGCACTGCAGTTTAACAGAAGAGATGATTCGGGCATTGCTCGCACAGCTCCCGAATCTGAGGTGCTGTTTGAGATCCGCTGGATCAAGGCATCCCCAGCGTAGGAGCCATGGAGAGCAAGGCTGTCACTGTGGCTCCCCTGCCAACAGCACACACAGACAGCAGTGCTGAGAGGCCACTCAGGGCTCGCTCAAAATCCACCTTGGGACCAGCCTCCTACGGCCCTCAAAGCACACAGGGAGCAGAACATTTCTAATCACAGAGAAAAATATCAAGCCTGACTCTATGATTCTAGAAACTTGTTGAGTCAGTACTTTCAAGAAGAAATCAAGGAG
Organism: Donacobius atricapilla; assembly: GCA_013397315.1. Lineage (NCBI taxonomy): Eukaryota > Metazoa > Chordata > Aves > Passeriformes > Mimidae > Donacobius > Donacobius atricapilla. The sequence goes on along the minus strand of WBMY01000021.1, from coordinate 639,582 downwards.
AGAAATATGCTCTGGTAGGAAGAAGAATCAATCCACAAGGACCTGCCAAACTCAAATCAAATGGATTTGGAAAGAGGGATGTGCAGCAGGGAAAGAACAAGCAACAGCTCTGCACAGTCCAGCTGTGTGCCTGCTCTGTGTTGCCCTGATAACCCAAGGGGCTCTGTACTTTATATTCCAGTCCTGAATGGAAAAGGGAAAATTCAAAAACAAAAATTAAAATAATTTTGAGACAGGTAGTTTCAAAGTGAAAAATCAAAACATTTCCATTTTTTCACACTTTTTTCATGTTCTGATTTAAGCCATTAGTAAAACAAATTCAGTGTCACAGAGTTGCTTTTTGATTTCATTTTCTCTTTTTTGTTGTTTTTTTTTTTTCCAAAATACCCCCACATTTTGACTGTAAATGTTGTTTTTGACAAAACTGCTAGAGTGTGCTGGTAGGTGAAATAACACAGTTGTTATAAGCTACAGAACAATAAACAAACACATTTTTAAAATAAGGCACTCAGTTTAGAACCTCATATGTTAAAGAATAATTTTATTCATTAAGTTAATGCAGTTTTCTCATTAGTCATATTTTCCATCATTGCCACAATTTTACTACTTTACTTGCTGTGTGGTCACATTTACGTGAAATTTAATTCTTTCTAAGAAATTTTTAAACATGGGGTTTTGTGCCCTTGCCAAAATCTGAGAGCAGATTAACTTTTCCCTGCTAACAGCAAATACCTACGAGGCTGCTGCAAGCAGCCCTGACACTTTCCATTCTTTAGCTTACATGGAAGGCTGTGTAAGCTAATTACAATAGAGGCCGTGTTTCCCCTTTCCTGAGGGAAGGTTAATAGAGAAAGAACTTTACACTAATAAAGAATCCGATCACTCTGTGGCAGAGGCCAGGCTACGGGCAGCTGGCTGCTGTAGCACTGATGCTTTCTTAATGCTGCTGGTGTACAGACAATCAGCAGGTAGCACTACAAATACAGTTTATTTTAAGCCAGAAGAGTGGCTAGTTTCAGTTATGAGTTGGCTTGACTATATACATCTTCTACCACTTACTCAAACAGCAGCTTCTTCATTGCTGTTAGTCAGCCACAGCTATTAAAAAACATAGAACAAAGGACTCATTTGGAGATGTGTTAAAAATTGGTATGTGGTACCAGCGAATCAAATATTTTTTTTTGTGTGTGTGAGCTCTCTGGTTAGTCATAGACTGCAAAATTCTTCTGCATGCAGTAAGGCACATCATGAGGGACCTCCATAAGACAAATGAAGGACCAAGTCTTCCTGCTTATTTCTAAGAGTCTAGAATCACATGAGATTGAAAAGCAGTTCAAAAAACTCCAATGTACTTTGTCCTGCAGAAAATGCACACCTTTCCCATTCAAGGGCTAATAATGTGGCAGCTTTACTCCTTGATAAGCTTATAGAATTATACGGAGTAAATGTTAAAACCTGTACAAGTTACTCCCTTGGAACAAGGGAACTATTCAAAACCCCTCCATGGACGGGAACTACAGCCCTGCTCTTTTACGGTATCTCTGTAGCTCCGCCTTACAGTAGCTCTGACTACTCCCCTAACATGTAGCATGCCAGCACAGGACAGAACTAGGTATGTCTGTCAAGTACTGGCACATCTATGAAAATCAGGATGAAAGTAGTCCACCATTTGTTGATGAAGAGAGGCTGAATAGAGCCCTGAATACTCCATGTCACAGCAAAACAAAACGCAAGCATTTTGCAAACATTTTGCAAGCAACCCAAGGACATCAATGTCTATTCCTCCATGACAGTACTTTTCCAGTGATTTCTAACATAATTAGGCTGAACACCAGGAACAGTACCGAAGGTTGCTTCTTTAACTGGGTAAGAACTGATGTGGCTTTGCACCATTTTGCCATAAAAGAATCTGAAGCCTCACTGTCCAAAAAAGATATTATTTCACACATCTCTATAATCAATACCTGAATTTTGATAATCCAGCAGCAGACCTGAATCATAAGTCATAGCTTTTCCATGCACATCTACAAAGGAAGTGCTGAAAATAGGTAGGTTGCATGAGTGTCTTTGGACAATGTTGCATACCAGCCTTCCAAAGCAGAGGCCTACAAAGCCTGTTCTGTAAACCAGGGGATCTTACTACCTCTCAAGGAAGTTAGATCTTCATTTCCAATGCCATCTTTGAAATTCACATGCCTTAAAACCAGACACCATTAATTTCAACTCCAGCACTGAAATTGCTGGTCAAAAGCCAAACGAAATAGGAATAACACCAATGCCCTTGTTAATGGCTGAGGTCCAGGGACAATGCAGAAGTACTGTTCACTAGACTACATCTAGAGTAATTTATGGTTCTATTCTCTGTTGTGTGGGAAAAAAAAAACCTGAAGTCACAAAGCCTGAATTTGTTTTACAAGCAGTGAATTCAGAATTGCTACCAACTTCACCCTCAGGTCCTGCTGTCCCATGGCATTCTTGAGTCACATTGATCACACGCACTCTGACACAGCGGACCCCACAGACCACATGACTCTGGGAAACTATGCACTGCACCAGCAATATTCAGTCTTGAACCCAAACACAGAAAAACAAATGGATCTTGTTTCTTGTCTACCAGAAAAGGAGATTTTAAATCGTTAAGAGGTAACTCTTCAGACGATGTGCTCTTTGGTGCACTGCTGCTTTTGGCACTTGAAAGCATAGAGGGTGAGTGTAATTAAACACACAAAAAGGATTGCAAAGCTCGTAAAGTACAAAAATGTTCTTTATTATGCTTATAACATTGTGCTGTATTTTATCCCTGTGACCTGAATTACACATTTTCTGCACACTCATACCAAGTTCTTCCTAAAGCTGTGGCTAGCCTGTCTCTCCCCAGCTCTTCCCCTCCTCTCGTACAGCACACAACTGCTGCTGACTTACTGCCTGCAATGGCACTGTGCTCTGTAAGCTGAGTCCATTTGTCCCAGCCCGTCACCACAGTGACAGGGCAAGCAGAGAAACTGGAAACTGAGGAGCTTAGGTTACCAGAGAGGGTCCCCTGAGCAGTACCGAGCAACGAGAAAAAGACCAGCATGGGAAAGAGGAGAGGCTCCCTGAGCCTTTCGGTAAGAGGTTGGGTGTGCACATATTTGTTTCAGTGAAACAACTGACCTCTTAATACTTAAGCAAAACAACCAGGAGAAGCACCTTTTGCCACACATTAGTGAGCCAAGAAATTGTTGCTTTTGTTCCCTCCAGTAACACCTCCCTAAAATAGAAAAAGGAAGGTATCTGGAAAGTTCTTAATCGGAATAAAATGGTATGAACACGAACTGCATCTTGTTATATGCTTTTTCCCCCTTTCACTAAACAGGCTGAGGTTCTCCTCTCTCCTTACTTTCTTAATGAAGTAATTTCACAAGAGTTGTAAACTACCATCTAACTAATCAAGACATATTCTCTATGACAAAGCAATACACAAAGTGAGCAAAAAAAGACTTCACTGAAAAAGTATAACTCTGGTATGTGTCATATCCGCAACAAGAAATCTTGCAAGTAGCTAACAGAATTTCTGCTTATGTTTATATTCAAGAAGGAACACAATCCCCAATTATAGTCCTGGTTTGTAAGGCTGGCAGAACAAAAATGTTTGCAGTGCAAAGCTAAGTCTTAGTTCTAAGCTTCTTTGAAGCGGCTCAATGAATAATGCTTAAGTGTTCAAGAGATCCCCGAGACTGAAATAAGAAATGTTTGGTGATACTAATGAGTCCTCGGTTGGAGAAAGCTTTGCACCTCTCTGCCATTTTTCAAGACCCCCTTAGAGTTAAGAATTTGAAATTAAAGCACTTGCAGCTGAAATACAGTAGCACTTCATAAGGTTTTGTTTGAAATTGTAACGCCCTTCAGGATGCAGGTATCCTGAGTGTCTTCTCATACACAGCATTTAGGTTACTCATTTAGGAAATGCCTGCTCCAGAGAGATTGTGGTAAATGAGTAACTACATTTATCTAAAACTATTTAAGGCTTGCAGAAACTACACTTCAGCAATTGCTTGCATGAGTTCAACAGGCAAAACATTTTGTTGTGTAAAGCATTAAGTGGATACTGCCCTTAAAGAATATTCTACAAGTTTTAAGTGAGCCCATGCCAAGATTCCAGCTGCTGCTGGTCATACAACTGCAAAATGTCTGTTTTGTCATTCGGCAACATAACACTTGTTTCTAACTCTTGAGATGCAGTGTAAGCTTTACTCAGGATTGGCTGCCATTTATTTCCCCATCCCATCAACTTACGATTTAGTTTTCAGCTGGGTAAATATCCAACTACCAGCTCACTAACATCTGCATCTTAAAGAGAAGGGAAANCAAAAAAAAAAAAAAAAAAAAAAGGCAAACAAACTTCCAAGCCTTTAAAACAGGTGTTTGGTTACATCATTGGTTCAAAAAGAACTTCTAAGATATTGAAACTATCTTGCGCTTCTACAGATTGCTGCTTTATTAAAGCACAATCCACTTACAAAACACAAAAACTCAAGCTAGCAGAAAAAAGGACTTGGGAGCTTTCATTTCCATTTCTGGGCATTTAAGGCATCAAATAAAATTTTAAGTCATTCCTGTGTCTAGATTGCTAAATGCAACTTGATGAAAAGCATTTAAAATTCAGTCATTGACCCTGAATATTTATTTAGGTATAAACATTCAAGCCTTTGGAAGATTAGTATCTTTCCAAGAGAGATGAAGGAATGACATTGTCACTGTTCTCAACCTTCACCCCACTACAAGAATTTAAAGCTTGTTTTTCATGATGGACCTTTAACATGGAGTTAAGGATAAACACTAAATCTGGAGTTACTGTTTTTAACTTCAGTATTTTTTAATATGTCAAAAAAGCAATGCCTAGTTATAAACAGGAGCTATCACAGGCCCCAGATCTGCTCTACCTAAAAACAGGGTCACTGGGAGGGGGGGGTTTGGGGGAGAAAAAGGAGAGAGACTGAGTGAGCCAAATTTTAGATTTCTTGCCTTATTGACTTACAGGTTTGTGCTTAACTGGGGAAAAATTAATCTCTTTCAAATGCACTTAATTATAATCAAATACCCATACCAATATCTGTCACCACATCAGCACATCTGGCAGCAATGAAGACAAATTAACAATAAGTCAAAAAACCTGGCAATATGATCAACTAAAGCATGCAAAACCCATTCTGTACACTTAGACCACCAGTGACTAAGGATGGATTAACTTCCTGTCTCTAATACCAGTGCCTAAATTAAAGGGAAATTGCACTGCAATCTGGGTACCAGGTTTCTGGCTGCAGACAACTAAAAGCCCTTAGTTCAGCTACAACAGGCAACAAAATATTTGCTCTCACTTTAGCCCTATGGCCTATTCTAACAGCTGCTTTTAATTTAGTTTAAAAGAAGTTATTTGGCAACAATACAAGTTTGCACCTTCAAAGCAGGCAGATTTTAAAAGCCAGTGTTCTGCAGAATTAACTATTTTGAAGTCTCACTGTTTCAGTGCAGTGATGACAACAGGATTCACTGCTTTTTAAAACAATAGGCATCTGTACACAGAAACACAGAGACTGTTTTCACTCAATTTAAACTGCTGTTTTATAGTAAGCAATCCCCTTCCTCTGAGTTTGAATAGTTAAAGATACTGGGTCCATTACTACAAATATAATCCAGCAAGAGTCTACAATTGCTCAACTTGACTGAGTAATTAAATAAAGCACAGATCTCATCCATAACCAGAGAAGGGCAGCCAAGTAAGGAACAGAAGCATGAATTAAACCAAAGAAAACATTATCTTGTTCTTGAATTACCGCCTCATGTTGAGCAGGGAGTGGTCACAGAAGCAAAAAAGCGGGAGACAGGGTGTGGGAAAGCAGACTCTGGCACGCACTGCATATCTGGCAAACACTTGACACTAAGCCACTCAGACAAGAGCTAAGTTATCAGGCAGATATCCATCCAGTGGCTTTTTTCTTCTTTTACTAAATAGCTTGATATGAATTTGTGCATCTACTGTGTATATCCCTCCACCAGATGCAGGCATACTAACAAAGACACAGGAAAACTGCTGGTACTACAGCCTCACGGGCATGAAAACTGAGAGCGTGTGCGGGCACATCTGACAAGGGGAATTCACGAACTGGAGGATTTACAGTCTTGCTTTGGTTCGAACAGCTGCAACCCACCTTACCAGTAGCTGTGGCAGGACCACACCCACTCTTTGAAGATGAACATATTTTACACGGTACATCTAAAGGTACAAGTTTAAGTCAAATAGAGGTGCAAACATGCATCAGAAAACATCTACATTTGCAACACAGTCTACAAACGTAATTCACTTTTCATTCTTCATACACTAATGTGGGTCAAAGGCCACATGGCAGCATATTTTAATAAAGTAATGTGCAAATAAGATGCATGATACCTGCAAACAGCATGGAGTTTCCATTTGTAAAAAGGTACAAGTAACAGTACAAAATTAGAATGCTTACTACTCATTTCAAGAAAATGAAGTCTGACATAAAAATACATATACTGTATTATTTACAACATTAATTTACAAAACATATTCTTTGCTTAAAAAAAGGTTATAAAATAATTACAAATATAGTATTTTTATAAGGATATTTTCCTGTGTAACAAATGTACAGCATCTTGGAAATCATGCTTTATTGGAAAAAAATATTTTTTCTTCTGATTTCAGAGCATCATGTGGTTTCTTTCTTCCCTTCTTCTCCTTATTCCCTTTTTAAATAAAGTTCCATACTGAGGTAGTAGTACGTCAAATTATTTCTTTGGTTCCAGAAATCAGCAAGTCCAAAAGGAGCTACGTATCCAAATCACAGGACTGGAAAGTATAAGTCCTAAAGTTCTCAAAGGACTGTTTACAAGTAGAAAAGCTATTTTCTCCTCTAGAAACTGTCCTTTCCTTTCCCTCTTCATCTGCCTCTGCATCAAAGTCCAGTGACATATGATGATGATTATGGCAGGTTTTTGGTTGGCAATTTGCTGGCTGTCTACAGCTTGAAAGAGAGTCCAGCTGAGGCCTCCATAAAGGCTTTCCAAATGTTCCTGAAAGACAGTAAAAGAGTGAGCAAAGAAATACTGATGCTAAAAGCTTTGTGTCTCACCCTAGTGTACATAAGTGACATTGAAATGCAAGCCAAGGATTGACAAAAAAAAAGTTCACTGAAGTGAGATTTTACTTAAATGTTGTTTTACCATTTTAAAGAATATATCCATGTGATCACAAGCATAAGGCAAGACTCTGCCACCAGAGACATTAAAAACATTTCCAAGTAGTTGTAGAGCCACCCACAACTTCATTTCTTGTTTTCATGACTACTTCCATACCCATTTTTCTTTGGGGAGAGTGGTGAGGGGGGAGGTGGGAACACAGACCAAACTGCAAACATATCTCAAGACAATTTTTAATGCCAAAGTCACCCCCTGTTTTGTTCTTCAATAAATGAATGACAGTTCAGAAAAAATAAAATAGGAATTTTAAAAAACTGTAACCCCACAACCTCTATCAGGTTACACAACACTGTCCCACGGTGCAATCTGAATGCTAACACAAATCTTTTTCTGGCTACCTGCTCCCATTAATAATAAAGATGCAGACAGCCACATGCTCCATTCGCCACTGATCATCCAGCCAGTTGTGGGCAGAGAGGATAGTAGTAATCCAAAGAGAATTACACATTTCAGTTAAATTGTTATATTAATAATTATCTGGGTTTACTAGTCAGGAAACAATCAGTGTGTGTCACTCCTCAACACTGGGAAGCTGTTACTATCGACATCTCTACAAGAAGGGCCTTGTTTTTTCATTGAACAAAGATACAGCCATCGTAAGTCATAGTATCTGTAAGGACTTATTTTCAGAGGACAATGTGCCACACGCTGACTTTGAAGAACTCAAGTTTTTATTAATAATTTAACACTACATCTTTTAGTAAATTTTGAACCCAAAATGCAACACTTCTGCTTTTGTTCTTTGTTAGAAGCAAGGGTTTCAAGTAAAACTGTGATCTGAGAAGTTAGTAAAAAAGGAATTGGACAAAATCCCTATTTCCATGAGTGATTTGTAGAGCAGTTTTGACCTAACGCAATATGAAAGGATGTTGCTCACACCACCAAAGCTACAAATGAACTGTCCTAAAAACAAAAATCCAAGCTACAAACTTTCTGGCTTGTGGATCAACCATGCTAATAAACAGTGCTGATGCCAGCTGTCTTCCTCATTGTGACTGTACAGGCAAAAGGGGGGCTTGAATTTGACAACTGTTGAAAAAGTGAATTCACAACTAAAGACAAGAAATCTATCACAACTTCTTCCACAGCCACCTCCAAGATCTAACCATAGGCTCTTTGAGAGAATAGTGTTAATGAAGCATCCAAGGCAATGAGAATGCAATGTAAGTGGGGTAGTACGCTCAGAGAACTGATGAAAGAAGTAATTGCATAGGGCAAGAGAACTATGTGCCCTTGAGGTGACATCAGCTTCTGGATATACGAACATACAGTTGGACAGCTTTCTGCAGGAGACATCCTAAAGCCCTATCTGCACAGTCCCACCACAGCAACAGAGGCAGGCAGCCAGGAGGCTGGCCATGTGCAGTCCCAGGGTCTCTGCCAGATGTCCTGGCATCTGCAACATTTTACAGTTCAAACATCTGGCTTTTGAAGGGGGAAAACTTCAGAGCTTGTGCCTCCCTCCCCACCCTCTGAGAACAAAGAGCCCAGTGATGCACATTCCCCCAGGTCCCCTTCAGAGCCAGCAGACCCAGATCTCGATCAGCCTGTGCTCACACACCAGCTGGGAGTCAATCCATGGTACCAGGACTGTGCTCGGCGCTAAGATATCACAAGGATGAAAGCAGTATGTGGTTTTACATGCATTTTAAACCAAGCAACCAAACCAACATTCAAAATTTAATGAGCTTCAAGGATAAAGCAATGCTTTTCTCCTCCCCTACCTCTCCCTGCAATCTGGATTAAAACTGTAAATCCTAAACTCAACTTCGGGAATCCTTCTGTCATGCACATCATAGAGAGGGACAGAGAGGGCATTTTCACATAGTGCCTTATTTTGAAGGGTAAATAGCTCTGGCTGTGTTAAACAACATATACGCATACAAGTTCAAGTCTCCCCACCTGCCCTGAGCCCTCCTTATACACCCCTTTTGCCCGTCAGGCAAAATTTCTGGTACGCCTGAAGATTGTTAAGGTATATTAACATTGTGTATGTTAACATTTACAGCAATCTGCCAGCTATATAAAGACAGAAGATAAGAATCACATCACTGATGAGATTTTTACATAAGTGTGAGCTATTAAGGTCTGGTAATCTAAATATCCTCATTACACAGTTTTACTATAGTCACTTTTCTGCTCCTCAGCTTCAAACATCTGGGAAAGAAAAAGCTGAGAAATCAGTTTTGCTTAGTGTGGGAGGTAGGAAACAAGACAGCAAAGACAACAGCAGCTTGAATAAAAAACTATAGCTAGAACATACCAATGAAAGTGCTGTTACTCGTAATAGATGATTGTTCCAAACTTCTGTTTAAATCAAATGTGTCTGAGTTGGGACTTTTGCTTTTCAGTCCAGTTCCTTCATTTTCAGTATAAATAGAGTTCATCAATCTGCTACTTGTAGCCTGTGTCCCAATAATGCCAGCACACTGGTCAAAGGGATTTTCCTGCGGTGGTGAGTATTGATAGCATTCCTTTTTCTTTAAATATCCAGACTCATAAGGGCCCAAGCCTGCTGTTCTCTGGTCAGGGCTGCAACCTAAAGGAAATGAAAAATTGATTTTATATAGATTCATCATAACGAAGACTGAGTTAGGACTAAAACTTCCCCCCACCAACTTACTTGTACTGTATGCTTCAAATGTGTCAGAACTGTAAGCACTGCCTTTTAAATACAAAGTCCCCGAAGTCCCCAGATAGTGGCATAGGAATGGATCTGCAACACCCTCCACGTCTGTTTCACTGCTGTTATCTAGATGGCAAATGCCTTAAAAATAAAATTCATGTGTGAGCACACAGGCTTAGAATCTGAGTCTTCAGCTTAGAGTTTCTTGAGTAAGTTTTAAGAAGCCCACATGTTCAACTACATTTCATAGTGTAGCTTAGAGTGCTTACGTTTATCCTAACCTTTGGATGAAAACACTAATTCCAGCAATTCAGTTAATTAGCTTGACAGAGAATGTGTCACTTCACTGTACAATCCCTGAGTAACAAAACAAAACCAATCACAACGATCAGAACCAAGGACTTGCTTCTTCCAAAGCACAGAAGACGTGATCTGTCTGACAGCCACTTTTCAAAGCAGAGTGTCAATGTCAAAGTCCTGGTTGGAAGAATCTGAGGGAGTCACTGGCTGCCTGAACAGCTATAAAGATTTTCAATGGTTCCTCAAAGCTTTGGACACAATCTTTGGCTCTTGATTCACAAAGAGGCTGCTCCTCTCACTACCCTGCAACTGCAAAATTATCTCACCATCGCTCCAGTCCCACCTGTCCCAGCTCTTGATTGTATCTCAACCCCAAGTCCTCTGCCAGAAGGGTGCCTTTTCCTGCCTAGGGGCTACACGTAGAAATGTCAAGTACAGCAGCTTTTAACTTGCAGTCACCTTAAATCCTTTCTTGACTCTGGCCGTAATGATTTTAACTGGCAAATTTAAACAGTAGTTCCACTGGTATTACCACATACGCCTACATTCCACTAAGAGCATCCTTTTCAAGCTTTAAGAGAGGAAGGCATACTGCGGTAATTTCTTTTGGACACTCTTGTTTTGCGCATGTCCTCATCAGTTTAAATTTACCCTTGAGACTAGAGAAAAACCTCCTGATTTAATAAACACCAGAACATCATCTGGATGAACAGAACCAAGTTCATTATTCTGGTGTTGAAACAATCCCAAGCAATAAATTTCACATCCTCTATTAAATTTCTGTAAATATGCTTCTTTTGTGTTACTTCTATTAGAAAGCCAATAGCCAAACTGCAGCTCCTTAAGCCACATGAAAAATCTGCTTAGCATTTTCTACCTACCATTACTGTCCCTCTGCTGCAGGAAATACCCTCCTACAGAAGATGAGAGGAACTGATGGTGGCTGCCATTTTCAGATGAGCCATATCCATCCTGCCTTTCAGCCAGTGTCCCCTGGGATGACAGGTAACTGGGAATGTCAGCAGGCAAATTTGTTTCATCTGTGGGGAAGCAAAACACATACAAAAGCCGTCAGCATACTTCAGTTTGTAGAAATATTTTTAAACCTGTCAGCAAAGCACTGAAAGTAACAAATAATTCACCTTTCTGCCTCTGAGTCAAAGTACACAAATGTTCCTACAATAAAGTCACTGTGAAGCAACCACAAACATTTTTTTTCCTTCCCAAGGTAAACCTTCAGTTTACACACCTGTATTTGTGATGCTGCAATCTTCATTTCTCCTTCTGGTGTGGTAGATGATGACCACCCACACCAAGGAAGTGCCCACCACACAGCAAACCACAGCTATGATCACAATGCCAACTGTGGCCCATCCATCATCATCAAGTGATGGGGCAATGTTTTGAGGAGAGTCACAGGTGGGAGTAGGAATTACATTAAGACGGATATTGCCTCGTTCCGTTCCAAGTGTATTAGACATTTCACATGTGTATTTCCCAGCATCTTCTACATCTGTATCCACAATAATTAGTAACTGATTGCCTGCAGCAAAGAAATGTCTTTCTGTTACCACAAGAGGGCTGTCATCCTTAGTCCAGTTCAGTCGGGGTGGAGGGCTACCACCAGCAATACACTGCAAGACTGCAGTTTCACCTTTTGTTACAGTTCGATCCAGCAAAGGCCGCAAAAATGACGGCGTTTCTGAAAAGGAAGCATAAACCTTATATTCTAAATGATCTTGCAAGAGAAAGAAGTGTCTCTTTCCTTCACAGCTCAAGAGGAAAGCTAAATTAAATGCATCAATAAGGCCTAATAAAGCTTATTCTCATTCTAAGAAGCAGCTCAAGAATTTTGCACTTAAAGCCTACAATTTACTTATCAATTGATCTGATTTACATGCTTGATTACCTTACAAGGTAAAAATGCCAAATCATACGTGCTTGAGATTACAGAGAACTACAGTAAAAATGGTTAACAAAATGTCAAGGAATCAAAAGTTAAACAAATCTACTGTCTCTAAATGAAAACAGAAGCCCCTTCTTCCCTCCATTCCATGTGTACCAGAGGAGAAATGTGACTTTTTTTACTTTGACTTTTATTATTTTGAATCATAATATTGACTGTGCTGTTAAGGTTTGCCAATATCTTACCTAGCACTGTTAACGTTGCGTTAGCTGAAATGCTTCCAGCAGTGTTTTGAGCAGTACAGCTGTAAACACCTGTGTCCTCGATCTTTACATCAACAATAAAGAATACATCATCTTCAGGCATGACATGCATGCGCCTCTTGCGCGCTGCAGGAAAATCTGTTCCACCATCTTTCTGCCAAGCAATCTGTGGGATCGGATGCCCAACTGCAGCGCATTCCAAACGTGCCATTGCCCCAGCTCGAATGGTTAAGTCCATGGGGATTTTTGTAAATGAAGGCAGCACTAAAGAAAAGTTGGTGATACCAAAATCAATACATGAAACATCCTTTTCCTTTTTTGTACAGCATTTTCTTGAACACCCTTCATGGGCCTAAAAACACTAGAGAAACATATAACCTAAATTGATCAGTAGCCAGCAGAAAGGGAGGGAACTGTTAAGTATGTGAGACCACCTAGATCAGAATCTCATTTTTGCTAACAGCCTCCTAAATGACCTTTCCATAGCATCTGAAACAGCATACACTTACCTCCTGTGAGAAAAAGTTAACATTTTTCCATCTGGTAATGGACACTGATTTTCCCAGATTTACTATGAATTAGGTATGTTACTTATTTTTTCCTATGCTATGCTTCCATTCGTCTATTGGGACCAGAGGTAAAACTGAAAGGTTTGGAAATGTTAAGTTTTTAAGAAATAATCTCTTATTACGGATCTTCTAAAAGACGCAGATGACGAGAATGGAAAATCTATGATTACCTATCTTGATTAAAATCATTCTAAGTTCACAAGCAAAACATAATATACTTACTGTTTACTGTAAGTTTGGCTTTGACAGAGTAGGATGAACCAAAATGGTTTGAAATAACACACTGGTATTTCCCTTCATTACTGAATTCAACATTGCGCAGTCGAAGGATGGTGGTGTACTCCATCACTTCTCCACCCTGGGCCCGGAGGTGTGCGTAATTCTCCATTTCAGCATCTTGCAGTAATTCGTTGTCTTTCTTCCATGCAAAAGTCATTGGGGAATCACTGCTGCTGGCTGCTGAACACACAAAACTCAAATTGGAGCCTTTAATTGCTGACTGGGTTTCTGGTTGGACAGTGATCTGTGGTTTAGGAAAATCATCTGCATAGAGGGAAAGAAAAAAAAAATAAATGTGATGCCTGAGGATTCTTTCCAGAGAGTTAGTAAGCTTTATTTTATAAGTTTGAGAGAAGAGTCAGGTAAGTATTTATTAAATGGATCCACAATGCTTTTGTTTTCAATTTTGTTAGCCTTAGGGCATTTAAAGATGTCGTATTTATGAGTGTATTGTGCCAAGCCACCTCTTATTGAAGAGAAAGCACATTTAAAAGCAGACTGTGTGCATAGTTTCTTCAATAGCAGCACTAAAGTTGGAAAGAACTACCCCCCAACATCCATAAGAACTATTCTGAACATCAATCACGAAGCCAACCTCTCATCTTTACAACACCTCAGGCTGCTGTGAGTTTTTCTTTATTGAAAGCATAGTCCTTCAGCTATCAGAAACTGCAAGTTACAGTTGAGTATTTTACCCAAACCCACAAAAAAAAATCACGCACAAAAGTCCGTGCTCCAGTGATCTGTGTCTGTTTGGGCCAAAGGCAATGGAAAGTCCCTTAAGCAGGGCAGAAAACAAGAATTGCAAGAACTCCTTGGAGGTCCTTTAACTATAGGAAAGTTACCTTCAAAGTGGCATGTTGTGAGTTTACAGAATTAGCTGCCTTCTGAATTACTTATTCAACTGTATGTACGCTGCATGAGCAAAAAGAGCGGGCAAGTAAATGCTTGGTCTCCCAAAAGCAAAAGCCTTAGCATATTCCCAACTTTCAAGACGTGTCCAATCTCTGGACAAACTTCACAGGAAGTGCAGGGAAAACCCTGTGCCCCAAAAAATCCTCCCTGTGGACCCTGCTTGTTTTTCCTAGCCCCTTTGTCTTATTACATCTCAAATGATTGGGAAAAACTACGGGGTCAAAGGGTTATTTCCTTGAAGAACCTCCACTCTGCTACAAAAGAAAATGAGATGTGCAGAGAGCCTAACCTTGAACTGTCAGCAAAACTCCTGCAGGTACGAAGCTGTGCTCCAGGGCAACATGGATCTGGGGCTCTAAGCATGGGCTTTTGACACAGCCCACCTGAAAAATCCCCCGTGCCAGCTCTCAGTATCCGGACCACACCAGGTGCAGCTGCCCCCAGGCCAGGTCAGGCTCGGGCGGCAGCAGAGCAGGGCTGCTCATTCTGGGAGCAGCAGGGCTGCTCTCAATGGCAGACAGTGGTTCTAGGATCAGGGTGAAGAACAGGGAAGGGCCTTTCATGTGCTCCTCAAAGGAGTTTATTCCCCGAGCAGGGCAGTGACGAAAAACCAAAAAAACTGCCTTGTGCAGTCTTTTAAACAGGGGAGGTACAGGGGGAGGATACAATTCTCCAACCAATCAGGGGTACAGCAGGGAGGAGATTAGGGAGGGGCTCACAATATGACAGCCAATAGGAAAGGCAATGGGAGTGGAAAGGGTCACATGGACCAATGTCCTGAAATAGGGGAATTCCCAGGAGGGGTTTAGGCAGGGGGTTGCTACAGCAAGGATTGACAGGGAACTCTCTGGAACAAGGGGTAGGGACTAGGGAGGATTGACATTATGTAAATGGCATAACGGGTGGGTCTAGGACAATTGGGAGAGGGAGGAGAAAACTTCGGGTAAAACCATACATATGAGGGGAGAAACAGGAACAAACCATTCAAAAGGGTCTACAAAAACATGCATAAAGAAAAACACACCGCCACAGGCTTTAAGAACCTCCCAGGCCATTTGCTTTTCATGCTCCACACCGATGTTTTACTAGTTGCAAATTGAGTTAATACATTCACTGACTTTGCACACGAATAACTAAGTAAAACACTCTAAGTACTTAAATTAGCCTTGTGAAAGGATGGGAGAACATACTTCAATCTTAATTATCTAACAGGAAGGGGTGATAAAAAGGCCATTCAAATAAGCTTACAGTACAGAATACAGAACACCTGGATAAGACTAGCATTATGTTTCATCAGAACAGAATAATATGAGAGCATATTTGAATGAATGAATCTCAAAGACATCTGCATATATACACACCTTTTAATTTCAGACAGGAGTCAACACACTCCACTTAAAAATTCTATAAAAGCAAGAGCATCCACTGTAAACTTGTAAGGCAAGGTGTGTACACCTGAACATCTTGTGATAACACACTTTTAAAGTTAGAACTGAAACACTCAATGATTGTACTAGGAGATTTTAGTTATTTCTGCATGGGAATTGCACTAAATATCAAGCTCACCAACTGACTCAGTACATTTCTTTTTGCTAATACATCTTAAATGGTTTAAAATTAATTACCTAAAAATAGCATTCAGCAGCCAAAAGAAAGATTACAATTACCCCTGATTTAACAAATGGAAGATACATATTTAAATCCCCATTTTAATTTCTGAAAGAATGCATTTCACATAAATTAGGACATCTATTTCATATATACTCCTCTAGCCACTGAGTAATCTGTAATTCCCTGCATTATGTCAATCTCTCCTCAGAAGTAGCTAGAATCTGCTCATTATTTATTTTATTAAATATTTGACCACTAACAGGAAGGAAAAAAACCAACATTTTGGTACACTGTTTTTATATTCTGGACCTGCTTTCCCACTGAAAAAGGTATGAGTTGAAACAGTAAAAATTAACCAGTTATATTTGCTATGAGAGGAGGTTACTGAGAAGACACTTACCTTTGTGTCTCCAAAGAATATAAAGTTCGAATTTTCTTTAGTGAGAAAAATAATATGTGTTCAAAAAAAATACATGAAATGCAATTAGCTTGTAAATTTTCTGATATTTTCAAAGTTCCCAGTTTACGTATCAGAGTAATCAAACACACATCCTTACTCTGAATGCTTAGCTTCACTTTGTTTTAAATAGAGAAAATAGCATAGGTGTTCATGAATGCTACTAAACACACAAAGAAAAAATTCATTTTTAAGGCAGATGCTATCACCTCAAATTCTCAGTTCCTAAAGTAAAAATATTTTACTAGCATTTACTACCTGGCAAACAGAAAAAAACCACAAAAAACAGCATAGTAACTACATTTTTTTAAACACAGTTTATACAAAGGCAGTAATTTACATATCCAAATGATTTTTAAAGCGGACAACTAGCACACAGAAAAAATGTCAGAGCTGAGGCCAGTATGGCTTTTTTAACCTTCAAATTTTATCAGCCCTGGAATAACCTCAAGACTAATGGAATATGAAAAAAATTTACAAATAACCAAACACAAAAGCTACATCTTAATTTTGCCAAAATAAAAATGACAGTTATCTAAACAGTATCTTTTAACTCTAGAGGCACCCTCACAAACTACTGAGCTTTCACTTGCACACTATGATTTGTTCTATGTAAGCAAGCTGTACTTGAAATCAAAGTCAGAATACCATCACTCCCTGACTTGTTCAAAGCCACAAGCTTTGAGCATCTACATCACAGTTTGGGAACAGAAGAAAATGTTAGCATCACATCCTCTCCATTTTATTACAGAAATTACAGCATCTCAAGGAACCACAAAAAAATCCCAAGCACACAGCAAAATTTGTTTTCTGGAAGGAGAAATAGAGGCTACACTCACCACAGACAAAACCATCCAGGCTGACAGCAAAAATACTTCTCCCTTTTAGCAGCTGAGGATGGGCACAACTGGCATTTACAAAGCTCTGGAAGTTGTTCTCTGACATCCACTGTGGTAGCCATTTTAACTGGCAGTCACACAAGAGACTTGATGTATTGAAGTGCCTAAGAAAAATCAATTAAAAACAAAGTCTGTTTGGATTTTTCTCTTTGTAATACAGATCTATATGAGCTCGCTTTTGTAACAATACTAAGGTTTTAGCTTAAATACACATACTGCAAGAAAAAGATGGCAATGTTGTTCAGCTCAAATCCCCTCCCTTGCCCGGCTGGTGATGCTGTGCCTGATGCCTCCAGGACATGGGTGGCCCTCCTGGCTGCCAGGGCACCGCCAACTCAAATTCAACTTGCCATCGACCAGGCCACCAGGTCCCTTTCCATTATCTCATTCCCCAGTCTGTCCATACGCCCAGGGCTGCCCCACCCCAGGTACAGAATCCAGCACTTTCTCTAGTTGAACTTCATACAGTTGCTGATTGCCCAGCCCTCTCATTTGTAGAGGTCTCCCTGCAGGGCCTCCCTGCCTTGGAAGGAGTCAACAGCTCCTCCCAGTTTTGCAAGGTCTGTGAACTTGTTCAGTATCCCTTCCAGTCCTGCATCCAAGTCATTTATGAATAGCACAGGGCTGAGGACAGAGCCCTGCTGAACCCCACGAGTGACATGTTGCCAAAGGGGTGATGTCATCCCTTTTGGTATAACCCTCTGCACCCAGCCCATGAGCCAGCATTGTTCTGCACTGATCTACAGAAAAAAAAGGGTGAGAGGACAAAAACCCATCCTCACTCAAGTACATTTTTTGCAGTGACCGCTTCATGACTTTTCTGAAGATCTGTCTGCTGTTACAGGAGAGAAGGACCCAATTACAAGCACTGACAACCAGGCTTTACAAAAGAATTACAGCACTGCATTTCACTGGTCCAGCAAGCTTTAGCTCAGTGATAGCACTGCTGATCTTAGAACACATTACATCAAAGTCTCCGTTATCTAAAACCTGTTAGAGATCACCCAGTTTAAAACAAGGACTTTAGAGACAACAAACGTAACGGAAAACGAATGCCTCCTATCCTACACTCTCACTTAAATACACCCATCATATAAAAAATAAAAAAATCCACAACACTGACATAAGCTTTTTATGTTACTTCAGAGAGATTACAGCATGGGTTTACCAACTGCATCAGGCAACATCTTACAAGGCATTTATTTATACATTTTCAGGATCTTAATAGAGATGATGTCTTTTGATAGAAACTTACAATTCTTTGAGTTTCTTCATTTGTGAAAATGCATTTCCTTGAACTGACATAATTGCATTGTTACTTAGATCTCTAGGAAGAAAAAGGCAAAATAGGATTAGAAGAAAATTTATTAAAGTGAATGGATTTAAGACCCAAGCAATAGTTTGCTATTTTAGTGATATACAAAGGACGCTCAAGCTCAAAAGCGAAAGAGACGCAAATAAGGAGTTTCATAGAATGCTTAATATGTAAGAATTTCTGCATTAATTCCAAAATTCACACTCAATGTAACTCCAAAACTGAAAAATCTTTTGAAAATCACAGTAGTAACCATAGTAAGTAAGTGTATTTCATCCCAAGTCATAAATAAAGCTTGTTAGTCCTACTTTAAATTTGGTTAGTATCAATTCATTTTTTTCCAATTTTGGGTAAAATGTGAATTACTACTACTTACAGGTGCTCAAGTGCATCCAAACCAGAAAACGCTTTCTTTGTAATGGATCTAATCCTGTTTCCTTGGAGTATCCTGAAAAATTTAGGCACATAATGCAAAAGAAATGCGATTAAATGGGAATATTTTTTTGAGCTGAATAATTGCATGTTTGGCATTTATTTTTAAACTGTGACTAGCACTCACCACTCACCCATCTCCAATGCATCAAAATGTATCACATCTAAAAGATACTAATTTGTTCCCCTTGAATAAATACCTAGATTTTACAATGATTTTAGAAGACGTTTTACAGTGTGTGTACAGTTAAGTGACATGGATTATTTTAAAAGTATAACTATACTTTTAACTTTATAAATCTGCTTTTGAAAATTTCAAGGCAATGGACCCACTTCTACTGTATGCTGCTTTCCCTTATTGAAGATTAAGCCTGTCACTATGCCTTTGTCATATTATACACTCCTTATTTCTTAGCATGGGAAAATCTCCTTCTTTGATAAATATGTCCATAAATATTAGTAATATTTAAAATAGTTCAGATTAGTTTGACTTGGAAAATCTTTAATAGGAACGTGTTACAGAGAACGAAGTGGTAAGCAAGAAAAAAACCACCTCTGCTATGGAAAATTTACTATCCTGAAGTGTTGGGCTTGATCCTTGAAAGACACATAATAAGCTGAATTTTTAAGGCATGATGAGATATAAATATTGCAGCAACACTTACAGCTTCCTAAGTTTATCCAGGCCAGAGAAAGCACCATTCATATCTTCAATAGTCCATGATATTTCATTGTTTCTCAGATCCCTATTTAAGAGGGGAAGGGAAATCAAATCACAAAAGCTATTAAAAAGAACAAGGCACATACTTCTTCAACAGCATGTATTACTTAAAATAATTTTCTAAAATAGCTTTCTGTTAGGTTAGATTTTTGTTCAGCTGTTTTTTGTGGGGTTTTTAAGAGAAGTTCTTCCTGATTATCATTTCAATTTTTACTGAGAGACTTTGAAGACTATAAGTATTTTTCCCACTGATGCATGTGAGCAAACCCCTGAAAATAAAGCCTAGACAGAAAGGCAATCATATTGCTCATCTGGCTGACAGATGGATCAGTGGAAGGTTTTAATGAAGAGGAATGTATTTAGATTCTTTTACTTTGTCCTTTCCCTTCCTTTAAGAAATCCTGTTCCAAAACATGCTCTATTACTTAAAGTCCTTATCCAGTCACGACAATGAGTTTTGTCTTCTTATTTCTGCTATGAGGGAAAATGATCCAGTTAAGACACAACTATGATCCAGATCCCTAAAACTGTGGGTAGCTGCTCTCTGCTTGCTGCCTTCAAGGCAAAGTTATGCCTCTCCCACAGTAATACTACTGAAAGTTTGTATCCCAGTTACCACCATCCATTGTGCACAGACTAAACAACAGAGGAAGTCCTCCCTTTCTCAACTGTTCTGGAAAGAATTCTTACTGTAAGAAAATCATACACTGATCAGAGGAATTAATGAGACATTCATGTCTATTTCATAAAGAAAAGGAATAACCTATAAACACAAGATTTTTCTTAAGATTTTCGACCTTACAAATTGAGTTTGTCAACTTACAAAATCTGTAGACTGAAAAGTCCCTTGAAGGCACAATCAGCAATGTAATTTACTTTGTTGTTTCCAATGTACAAACCAATCAGCACGCTTAAACCAACGAAGCTTGAATCATCTAACCTTGCTAATTGATTGAATGTCAAATCTCTGCAAATTTAAGGGGGAGAAAAACATTTTAGTTTTCATGCTGCAGTGCTTATTTAACTTAGTTCAACCCACATGAATTTTCAGGGGGAAGCACGATTTTTCCCCTTATGATTATCACAGAACCCACTACACCACTTCTGACCACATGGCACTTTGCACTGTTTTGAACAATTCACAAATAACTGCAGAATTGATTTCTGTCATTTGATAATGACTGTGTTACAGCTTTAGTAGAACTGCTTCAGTGAAATGGAGCAATCGCAGCTAACTTCAACTTCTTTCAACAAGATATCTGTCTTATACAGCAAAGCTGTTGTCACCTTGGAAACTTTGCTATGAAAAATTCATAGATCAGTGCTAAGAAGCTCATGTTTTGGCATGTACTCGGCTTTTGAAACTGGAAGAGAATAAAGGTACTCACAGCTCACTGAGTTTCTGGCAAAATTCCCAGGCATCAGGACTGATCCTGCTGATGGCATTTTGGCTGAGATGGAGTTGCTGCAGCGTAAGTAAGCCGTAAAGCCAGCCTTTGGTTACCTCTGTTAAGTTGTTATAGTCCAGTTGCCTACAAACACCCACAAACAGAAAAAGAGGAAGTTCAGAAACTCAGCAGCACGCATGCTATGCCACAGGTCCACATCTGACCTCACCACACTGGCTAGATAGCTAGAGCCTTCACTTAAATCTTGAACTGCATTTAAAATGTGCTGCTCTACACATGCGCTACTGTTTGCTTCTTTTCAGACCACAACAAAACAATTCAGTTCAAAAATGCCCGTATATTTTACCATGCAATTCTATTAATTTTGTGAAAATCTACTTAATATGTAATCAGCAGAACCTACCAGCAAAAGTTTGATACTTACAAGACTTCCATGTTGGTCAAACCCCAGAAAGCACCATCCATGAGCCTCGTAACCCCGTTTCTCTGCAGCTTTAATGATTTCAAAGCAGGAAGTCCTTGGAAAGTGAGCCCATCTATTTTTCTGATTTTGTTGCGATTCAGCTCCCTGCATCAATAGCATTTACAGTTACAGCACAGAAATTTTACCTACCTGCCAACAACCTTTATTCCCTCTCTGCAAGAACCAACTTTATTTAAACACTTTTCTCGCACATGAAACAAAACCAAGAAGCAATAAATATCAAACATTTTATTGTGGCACATTATGTTCAACCATGTTAATACTGTTCTGCCTTTCTAATACTGAGGACAAGTACTTGGTAGTTCCTTGACTTTCAGACTTAAAGAATCCCTACAGACCTAGGATGCCACAGTTAGTCCTGTTCCCAAACTCAAAATTGAAAGCGGTGTTTATCCAGCAGTAGAGCTGTTAAGGTTGGTTTGTAATTGCAATCAATAAACAGTCTAGCAAAAGGTAAAATTTCAGTTGTGATAACTAGACAAAACCGAGTATCCTGGGTGATCTCTTTCTGTATCTGTGGCCAAGCACTCATTACACCTCTCCGTCCTCCACAACCAGTTACACATAGTGCCTTCCCTCTTTCTCAAGCAGTCTCGGCGCTCGCCCTTGTGCCACTACACTCACCCTGTGCAGGTCAGAAACTGGGAGCAATGTGTATCCTGTGAGGGAGATGTAAGGCATAACTAGCTGGAGGGCAAGACGCAGTGACAGGATAAGGCAATACTACCAAAAGGTATTAAAAGAAGCAATCATCTGCCCCTTCAAGGAACTCTTAGGTCTACCAAACTAGGAAGAATCTCTCCTTCCAAAACTTATTTCCTCATGCAAAGTAAAGGTCTAAATGATCGTCTCCCCGTAGTTATAACATCATTATTTTTCAGAGTGACAGCCCTGTAAGAATTCAGCTTTTCTCTATGGCAGTCTGACACAAAATCTGGTAACAAACCTGAGGGAGAACTCTGCTTCTCATCCTGTACTTAAATATGAATAAAAAGTGAAGAACATTCAGTAAGAACAGACTTTAGCTCTTCCCCATTCTGCTCAGAATACTTTCAGGTGATAACAGAAATTTTTGGTCTTCCTTACAGATAAACTACCTAACGTAACTCGATCAGCATACCAACTATGAATAATGGGAACATTTTTAGGCAACAATATAACCAACATCCAAAATTTAAGGTCAGTCTGAAGACTGGAACGTCTACCAAGGCTATTAACAAATCCTGAGCTTCACAGGACTGTTCTCATACTCTTCTGTTGAGGCCTGAGTAAAACAATTCCAGCACTTGTATACAGAATAAACACAGTCACTCTTCCCAGAAGTGTCAAGCACCCTAATATTTCAGTGTTCTTATAACCTATCACTTTCAAGGCTAACCTAAGAGATTTTTAACTCCTGACTGTCTGATATGGAAAATAATTATCCGGGATTTGACAAAGTGAAGCCCATTCTCTTGCCCATTTTCTGCACCTTCTAAGTTTTCCAATTTAAAAAACCCCAGTCTCTTTCATTTAATTTTATTATTTATTCGGTAAAACATTTATGGACAGCACAGTATCAGTAAAGCTGAAAGTCTACTGATTCAAGCATATTGCTTATTGTCATGCCATCTGAAAGCAAATCAATTTCCTTCATTTCACTGTGAAACCACAAAGTAAATGACTGATGCAGTGAACTATGTGAGTTTACTTTACTTACTATTTTCCTGACTTTTTTTATAGAAATATTGCTACCACTCCTTTTCCAGCCTTTTTTTTTTTTAAACTTTTAATAGGCAAATACAATTTTAAACACAAAGACTGTTCACATCTCACCAACATGTAAGACTAGTTTTGTTCAGTACAACGCTGCAGTTAGTAAGGGTTGTAGTAATATGTTTTCTCTGTCTGTCTCACTCTGCCTCTGGTTAAATTAAAGGCTAAAGTTCAAGCACTGCCAGTGCTTTGGAAAACTTGAAAACAATTAGTCAATTGTAGGTTACACTTACAGGTGCTGCAGATGGGACAGCTTAAACATTTTTTGAGGAATTGCTGAGATTTTGTTCCTGTTCAGCTTCAATACTTGAAGTGTGGTAGACAAATTGTCAAAGGTACCAGGCTCCATAGAGGTTATTCGGTTACTGTTAATATACCTGTTGAAACAATGTCTAGAAGGTTAAATTTACAGTTATTTAATAAATTCTTAACACCAAGTAGTGAAACACAAAGCTCTTATGGTGCTTAGTCATTTATAAATGGAATTTTTTCACATTAATTAGAGCTCTTGACAGCTTATTCTATAGTCAAGTAGTATTTCACCACCACCATTTTACTCTACTCTGCCAGGGTGTGATAATGGAAGAAGATAATATGTGGCAATCCAGTTACTTTTTTATCAGTCAGTATATCAATATTCATGAATAAGAATTAAAAACGTATTCACAAGAAGTCTATTAAACTTCATATAAATACAAACTAGCCTATCCATGGGGAACCTAGATTAATTTTATGACATAATTATTTCTCTCAAAAGACACATCTATTTGTTTCATCTCAAGATAATGGCCTTAGCTTTTTTTAATGCATTAAAACTCATATAAAACTTTTTAATGCATGTAACAACTCATATATTCAAGTTAGCAGCTTAAGTTAAACTAGATAGGTGAAAGTAGGAATATTTAATTAAATATTCCAATTAGAAGATTTAGTACCTTAATAAACAGCTGCCAATCTAAATTATCCATCAAGATTTTTGAGTTACCTGAAAGAAAAAAAAAAACCAAATACAAAAAAACCCCCCAAACAAATAAAAAAGTTATTTTTACTTACAGATACTTGAGTTGTAATGATGGAAATGATGAAATTTTTAGCTCCGATATGTTGTTGTTGCTCAAGTCCAAAGTTTCTAGATTCTGAAATGGCTTGAGATGTTCAGACAAAATGTTGGCAATCTTGTTACTGGTCCTGAAATTTAAGGGCATTAGGCAAAAGACAGTCATTTCTGGAGTAAGCACAACTTAACTACATAACTTTGGCAAATGTTAGTTCTTAATTCCCCTACTTGAAAATAATTTTGAGTTACAGAAAAGCAATAAAGTATGTTCTCTATGCATAACATTAATCCAAAATCACAAATTGGAATAGTCGTAGAGAATTTATTATTTTTCTTAATAGAAAATAAATTTTATCTAATAGTTCTTAAAATATAATTCCAATAAACTGGAAAAAATGCAATAAAATCAAATTACTGCAATTCATGGCTTTAAAAAGAGATGTAAAACTCTATAATCACCTATTTCTGAACAGCAGAAATATCTGGTACTTGTATGGAACGGTATGTCACAGTATTGCAATGAAATATAGTTAAGAGCTGTTTTCTATTTTAAGCAAATTAATATTATAGTAGCTAAACACAGTGTTTGGGGTTCTTTGAAAACTCCCTTGGCATGGAAGTCCAACTGAGTTTCCAGAAAAAAAACACAGAGGTAGATTATAAAAGACAGATGACAGTGCAGACCCCTGAAATACATTCTGTAATTGTGGAATTAGACCTCGTATTCCAGCCTACAGATTTTTCTAATGAGTTGGCAAAGAACAAAAATTCTGCAATATTAGAAGTCATTTCAGGAGTTTTGGACTTCATGTCTGGTCAAACTTTAGCCCGGCATCACACCCAATTCCACAACAAAATATGCAACAATCTGAAGATGCAGGTATTGTAGTCTGCTCTAAGGAACATCACTTCTTTCACTTTCACACATGAACTTTTTCCAATGACCCTATTTCATGTTCATACCCAGCAACTTACCAGTTTTCCATCTCAGCTGCATAATATACAGAATCATACAAGCACATCAGCAACATTATCTTTCAGGGCTACCAGTACATAGGTGAAAGCAGATCATTAACCATTAAAACAAATGTAACCTGAAATGATTCTTGTTACCTTTTAAGTTCAAGTCAGTTCTATGTGGTACATTCTATACCTTGTTTGAGAATAACCCAAATTTAGGAGCTTTCCCCAGATCCTAGAGATGTCAGGCAAATGCAACTTTAGTAAAACTATCAACAGGAATTCTGGAAGGTGTTTACCTTTACTGGAAATACTTGGTCTGGATCATATAGTAAGCCACACATTCGGGTAGCATAGGCAACTCTCATGTATTCATGAGGTGTGGAGGAACTACTGCTCAAAACAAAAAAAGTCCTAACTCACAAACTGAACCAGAAGTGAGATTAATGGGCTTTCTGACTACATATGGGAATGGGTAAGTGATCCTGCAGCCTCTCCAATGCAGAGGTTGTATCATGTTTCATTCCTTAGGCTGTCTGGTAGAGGTACACTACGTTTTTTAACTCTTAGCTGAAAGTATTTATAATAAATGGAAACAAATTACTTTAATAAAAAACAACAACAAACACCACCACAGTGTGTCAGTTCCATGGGCCAAATAAGAATGTGAGTTATCTAACTGGTCATAGAGCCTTGCCTTTATGCATGAGTTTGTTTACAAGGTAATTACTAGCAAGGTATTAAAACTGCCAATTACTTGAGTGATGAATAAAATTTTCCTTGCAGTAAAAGTGTGCTCCAGCAGAAGCCAGCAATTTCCTGAACTGCACGCCTCCTAAATTGCAGTGTGAAAGTGTTCAGTTGTAAGACGGCATGCACAGTGCTGTCTTTGTGTCAGCATTGCTCCATAAAACAGAAATTCCTCACAACTGGCAGGATAATAGCCCCTGTATTACAAACTTTAGTTGAATCTAATGGAACTGAATAAAACTCTTCCACCGTCTACAGAGTAGCACTTAAACCAACTGGCAAATTACCTGACACAGACCAGGTTACAACAAAAACAACCAAACAAAAAACCCGCAGCTTGTTTGTTTCAGGAACATTTTTATTTTTTGTAGAAGGTAAGGCCATATTGAAGAGTGACAAGCAACTTCTTTTGCTCACTGAAATTGCACTACATGTCATAGTCCTAGTCCATCTCACAATCAAAATCAAACCAGCCCTCACTGCATCTTCCTGCTTAAATCAGATTTGTAGAAGTTACTCAGCTGCAAAATAGCTGAATGGTTCACTCCCTATTGCTCCACCACTCTAGTCCAGTTTCTCTTCAAAAGAATATAATAATGCAGACCTGGAAGATTATTCAGCACTGATGTAATCCAAATAGTTCTACTTTAAGACCCAGCTTTATTTAAAATGAGAAAGTTTAACTCTAATTTGATTTTTCTTCACAATCATTGCTTAAGCAAATTGAAAAAAACAATGTATCATCTTCCTGATAACTGCCAAATCACCACCAAAATTAGTCAAGAAGCACAAGTTGAAAACACAAGCCTATCGAACTGTCAAGACAGAACCAAAGATGCTGGCACAACGACATAGAAGTTTTTTCACTGAGAGGAGGGTGGGGGTAAGAAAACCCAAAAGAAAATTTTTCCTGTGAGATGCTTCTATTGCTGTGTTTAGACAAAAGAAGTTGCATACATCCCACTGGTTTAATTTCATAGACCTTTGAGGGAAATGAGAGAACCAGACTTCCTGCAACAAGAAAATCAGCACATCAAATTCTCTCAGAAACGAACCTGCAGCAATTTGATAACAATTTCTTCATGTGGAAGGAAAAGCAACATGCTGCAGCTTCCTTACAACTTCTCTTGTTACAGCTAAAGCAGCAGGAACACCAAGGAATGCAGATAAACCCACCAAAAAATATCTACATGAATTTGAACGTGCCTTTTGCAATTCTAGTGCCTACACACTTTCAGCAAAGAACCCCACAAACCAATGACCATGAGTGCACACAGACTGACTTAACTACTTTTACATAAGCCTCTGTGAATACCAGCTTAAGAGAGAACACCAGTTTTTCATTATGGGTATGAGAAACCTTAGCTCTCCTCAACATTCATGACTTTAAACACACCAGTAGGTCAGAAATGCTGTATCACCACTCTCGATCCTGACCTTAAAATTCATTTTATATAACCATCTACCACGTATCTGACCCAATGACTTGCACTTACCTTATTCTGGGGAAATACAAAGCCGGTGAAACTTCTGTATCCATTTTGTTGACCGTCTAATGCCTTTCAGACATAAAAGCTCCTAAGTGCTGAAACATTCCCACCCCCCTCAGTTCTAAAAGACCTGAGATAGTCATACTGTCTCATGATGAAGATTGCCAGTATGAAATGTTTTCTACCTAAGAAAAATATCCATGTAGGCTTCATGAGTTGTAACTCATTATGCACACTGTATCATGGAAAATCCAAGGCAGGAACAGATACCGATCGGAAGTCCTATCTTTTGTTTCTCTTTGAAATCTCAGCACAAAAAACCACTCCTGCACTTCCAGCATAACTTTTTCTTCCAGCTATATCCTGATCTGCAGTGTTTTGAAAACTTCTTAGTTGGACTTCACCCTACTATCCTGACAAGTACGTGTAGGAGCCTGGAGGTAGAGCAACCTGGTAAAAAACAAGCTGTCTAGAAAGACAACTTTGGAGAAGAGTCCATGCAGACTGTTCTGCAACTGTTTGATGTAAAGTAACTACCTTAACGTATGTGTGTATCTCGACTAATACAGTACCTCCTGTCCCTCAACTAAGCCCTGAGAGGCAGAATAATCTGAATCACAAACAGGGAAAATAAACCACAGTGGAATCTCCTACTGGAAAACAAGAGGATATGTAAAGAGGAGAAAAAAAAAAAGCCTTCTGCAGGGACTAGATGTATCTTTCTGACCAGTGCTGAGGCCGAGAGATTCATGGATGCCTAGTCTGACCAGGTTAGAGCTCTTTTGGAGGCAGCCATATCAGAGTCCTTGCAAAACCAACATGACTGTCCACATCTGAGCATGTTCTGGGTGGTCTCCATTGCGTGCCACTACAACTCACAGCCTCCTTTTCAATTTTTCTTGGTTTTTCACCCGTTCTTCCCATCACTCACCAGCTCACATCATATTCATATAGCTGGCATATTCTTTCTTGTGCTCCCCCTCCTACCCTCCCAAACTCCTTTGGGAACAATGATGTAAACATACTGTGGGGAAGAAAATTGAAGCAAAGAGAAAAAACAAATTATAATAAATACAAAGGATCAAGACCATAACTGGAAGTGCTAGAAGATACATACCTTGTGGCCTTAAAGATAAGACTGGACAACTTTAAGGAACTCTTATCAGAGGAGCCTCAGTAACTACGACCTCTGGAAGAGCAAAATCATTCTTTTTTTTCTTCAATTTCTACTCATTGGAATACTGAGCCATATTGTAACAAACAATTACATCATTTAAAATACTGAAATTGCAGTTTTAAGTTGAACACTACTGTTCCAAAAAAACCCAGCCTCTGATATGAATGGGACTACATGCTCTTCTCACCATTAAGACACTCAAATGGACTGAAATAAGAAAGTCTGGGTTGTTTTTTTTCTTTTTATATTTGCAAGTATTAGTCACAGAAACACTACAAGTGAAACTGTTTTTCTCCAAGACAAAGTCAGCACAAATAGACCCCAGGTTCTGGCTCACTTCCAGTTCTACTGGTAGGTTTACAAGTCTGATGCCTCTCTTTCACACATAAGCTTCTTGCCTTCGTCGTGGCAAGCAGTTGCTCTTTCTTGTGACAGTCTCCTTCATTCCATGATCCATGCCTCTCATTCCTCTTTCAAGCCAGATGTCAGAAAGACTATCTTTTTATATTTTGTGATTTTTATGGTATAAAGGCATAAAACAGAAAATGAAAACTCAGAGCTATGTAGGCTACTGATACCCTGTCTAAAACTTGAAACCAAAGATTTATTGATTCCCAAATCAAACATAAACTGAGAAAGGGGAAAGAGAAAGATGCAGACTGAAACAGCTCTTGCGATCAGATATGTTTTCATCATCAAAAAGAAGAAAGAGACAAATCCAAACTTATCAACACATGATACTTCCATAACAGTTCTCTTCTATTCCAGTCATAGTACCAATATGCAACTAATTAAGCTTTCCTTCCAAACTCTCTCCTTAATACCCTGATGTCTGTTTCCAATTCAGTTTTCTGGCTTTTCCAAAATAATCACAAGTTACTCAGCATGTGATCGGCAAGTGAATGTGTAAGTTCATTCCTTTATTTTAACAATTATAAACAAAAGCAATGCAAGCATAACTATTTTGGCAAGAACTGACAATAGGAATGCCCACTGCCAACTTGGTGAGCTGTCTGACAGTTAGTTAATACTAAAATCTTGGAAAATTTTAAATATGACCTAGATAAACCCAGCATAGTGCCCTCCAGCATTATAAATCATCTTTCTAATCTAATGTATAGAGTTCCTAAGTAAAAACACCTATTCTTTATTGTTACAGGGCAACCCTCCCTATTAGCGGGTGCAGACCAAAGTCTAGGCAGTTCAGACGGCACACCCTTCTAGATGTACCCCTGACTTCAATCATTAATACAAAGTAAGGCATGTTCCCCCATCCACTTCTTTTTCACTCAAGGCACAAGTGATTTCACTGCTCTATTGCAATCAACACCACCAATTCTCTAAAACATAACCAAACACTTATGCCTGACCTCTCAATTTCATTCTCACTTCTCTCGTTTTTCGTATCATATGTCCTACTGCTCTGTAAAATTCCTACCACTCTTCCATTCCGTCATATCAGAACAGTGCTCTCTATTTTTGTAGTCATTACTATTCTTTTTAATTCACCTTCTCCTTTACCACTACAATCAGAAAATGATAGATCTACCCACTGCAAATAGCTCAAAAAATTTACATTCTTTTCCATTCTCATTGCAAAAGCATTAATCTAGTCTCTCCTTATATTTTTGCTACAACAAACTCTGGGTTTCTATGTACTTCTTCTCTTTCCCATCATTCAGGCTAACTTGCTGCAAAAAACCTGAGTTTCCATGTCTACACATCTGACTTAAGTCAGGTTCCTTTAAAAAGTCTTTCATTTACTTCCTCTTAAGTCTCCACACCAAATGTCAAAGACTGCAAGAACTAATTCCAGTAAGTTCCTCACTCTAAAACTTCAGACCAAGTCACACATGGTTTACCACCACTTTCAGTTTTGGGACATTCTCCAAGTAGCCTTATGCCTGAAGCCCAGTCTGGCATTCCTCTACCCTTTCTTTCAATCCTTCTTCAAAACAAACTCTTCAGGCAGCATCCAAATCTTAATCCTTCCCATAATAAAGTGGTAGCTGAAGAGATGACAAGGATGTAAAATATTTGACGAACGTTTTCTTCATACTGGGATCCAGACTCCAGTTTAGTATGCAAGCTTTATAAACAAACAATACCACTTTCTCTGGCAAGCACAGAAGGGAAAGGCATCCACTCGTACTGAATGTAAGCTTTCATTTTCAGGAGTTTCATCTAAACATCTTTCTTATGACTGCAGCTTTCTAACTGCATACCAAGACAGTGTTCTCCTGGATTTTACACACAGCTTTCACTCCCAGACCACTGTGAGATGACAAGAGGCAAACTTCTCATACGCTCCCTTCTGCCTTTACTGAAGGCCCTTCACAGGGGTTTAAGTTACTGCCACAAAGTGCAAACTATCACTCTTATTTCCAAACTGTCATCTGGGACAAATCCAGGATTTATTTTGAGTGTTAGCTTCAATTCATTGAATTTTATTTCTCAGTATGACTATCTGAAGCCTGATCCAGAATGCCCATTATCACATAACATGCATAAATACACTTTTCCACATTTTATACAGAAAGGGACACACAATACTAAAAAAATAAAAATCCCTTTTCAGTAGTAGAAGGGATTAATTGCCACTTTACTTCAGTAACTATGTTTGTGCATAAAGTAAGATAAGTAATCAGGCTAATTTTGTAGTGGCTGATCAGAAAGCTAAATTTAAAGCTGAAATAGTTTTTCTTACCATGAAAACTTGTGACCTGTGCAGTAACCTAGGACTGGCTATTTTTCAGTTCTTTTATCCTGTTTTTATCTCCTGAC
This sequence comes from Donacobius atricapilla, assembly GCA_013397315.1. Lineage (NCBI taxonomy): Eukaryota > Metazoa > Chordata > Aves > Passeriformes > Mimidae > Donacobius > Donacobius atricapilla. Next base: position 608,163 of record WBMY01000021.1, on the reverse strand, counting down.
CTTTTCTGTTAGTGTTTTTTGTTTGTTTACCATTTCAAACATCCAGGGCACAAGACACATCTTCAAAGTCAGTGGATTTAGATTTAAATTTAAATTCAGCACATACGGACAGAAAGACATTGCAAACCAATGGCTGTAAAAAACCTTCAGAGAAGTGGCTTGTGGATTCTGTTCATCATCTAACAAACACATGGTCACATTTCAAAAAACTGCCTCAATTTTGGTAGCACTTTTAACCATCTCGGAACTCAAAAGTGAACTTAAAGGCTTCCTGTACAGATAGAGTTGGAGGATTCCCCCAGCAGAGCAGAGAAAAACCTCTACCATGTCACATTTTCATTATGTCGCTTATAAACAGAAGATTTCATATTCTAAAAAAAAAGTGAAGCTGGAACCTAATATAAAACACACATTAATGTAAGACTTGAAAAACATTCCTGAACTGTGAATCATTCATGCACCCTTTAACTTCCACACCACGATTTTTGCATTTTCCTCTCTGACTTTACTAAGACCAAATATTTGTTTACATTCTGGACAAACGTCTTCACTCCTAACAACATAACAATTTTAATCACCTACACCATATGCTCTAGTGCCTTTAAGTAAAATATCTTCTATTCAATAAAATGTAAAATTACAAGTTTATTTAAAACACTCCATTCTTGAAAACTAGCTTAATGTTAGAATTTCACTATATGCACTAAAGACTTGTACAGCTCTCTGGTCCCTACTGACTGCAAGCAGATTACCACGGAACATATCCTGGATGTGGGTAATGAGAAACATGGGGGTTTTAATATTAATTCTACACATATGTTTTGATAAGAACAATAAATTCTAGTTGGAGAGGCAGGATACTTTAATACTCAAAGCAGTTCTGTCTCTTCATACTCACTGCTACCTTTCATTTTTCACAGTACTCAAGGATACAGAGTACTGATGATGTTGGATAGTGTCTACAACTATGCATTTTTTTTAATTCTGCAAGTAAAAGTAGCATGGGTTTCTTATTTAAACTCTGTATACTTAAACAAAATCTTAAATAACATCGCTAAATTTGCATATCAGTGTCTCTTCTTTACAAAGTACTAGTGACATTAAAAGTAGTAAATATTTTCAGAAGAGTTTTAAAGTAAAACCCCTATACAAATAGTAATTGGTAGTTAAACACCACACAGGACTTCTGGATGCAGCTACTGTACTTACACTATTTGTGTATCTACAATCTACTTCTGGATTTTTATCCTAGGTCCTAAACTACAACAGTGATAGACCTAAAAGGCAGCATTAGTTTTCTTCTCATGTGTCAAGATTACTAGTTCAGGCAGATTTTTAGGATAAATAGGACAGAACTGGTACATCTTGGACAGACAATGTCATTAGAATGGAAACAATATTTAGGACTTCCATGCATTCCTCTGGAATGAGGGAATTAGTGCCCATTTTTGTACCTGACACAAAAGCAATCTACCTACCTTGGAGTAAAAAGTAAATTGTTTTTTCTCTAAGAAATAAAGAATTTTCTACTACAACCATTTAAAACAATTCTCCATTAATTTAGTTTTTTAAATTTTTTTGTTACATTTACTTCAGGAATGCGAATTAGAGAACTTCTAACATATTTTACTTCTAGGGATAGATCAATACATCTAGATTACCTGGTGTCTGCATATTATAGATCAGTTGTTAAATCCAATACTCGTCTCAAAAGCATATGTTACGAAGACGTGGGGGACCTGACCTCCAGGCTAGAGCTACTGTGCTGACCATATCTGGAAAATACGTGAACTTCCCTCTTCCTGCCTTAATATACTGCTCTCTTCATGCCTTCTCTCATAGAAGGTATGTAAAAGGGCTTGGTGGCTGTGAAAAATTAACACCCTGCAATTTAATTTTCAGAGACTTGACCTAAGCCTCCTGACCAGACGTAGCTCAAACTACCACCCATGTAGCTCACAGCAGTATCCAGATTACCAGGAGCCTCACAAGCTCTCCTATGACATGCATGATGATGTATCTATGATTTTATTCATGTACTCATCACATGAATAAAATCATAGATACGTCTCCAGCCATGTATTAAGAATTGCCTGAATATTCATGTATACTCACTCCTTCACATTGACACATCTCCCAGGGTGGTGGTGAGGGGGTGTGCCTGCCTGATACTTTTCATTCCCAAGATGTTCAACCCCCAACTGGCATCGGTAAAAACAAAATGTGAGCATTGCTGTTTCATGTTACAGACACACTGGGACCATGAGACTGGGAACAGCTCCTGCTCTGGGTATGTTTATCCCGAATAATTCATTAGTATGTAAATATCTCATTTAGATAAAATATCAACTAGATAACTAGAAACGAGGTAGCTCCAGAAATGGAAACTGGACTAACATGATAATCCACCCACGCTTGTTTATATTCTTCAAAGAATTCAGACATACATGGCTATTATGGAGACATACCAGCAATGTCATTTCCTCTGCAGGGCAAGAAAATTCTTGCAGAACAGGTGAAATTCTATGGTTCCCCAACTCAGTAAGAACTCTTCACAAGTGAAAGAAAAAAATCTTCTAATAGAGCTTCCTCAACAATGAAGATATTGGCAAGAAAAGAGGTAATCCCTTCTATAGCAATCCCTTAAGATTCCTTGGAAAAAAACAGCTGGCTTTTCAACTGACAGTAATGAACCAACATGTATGAATCTCATAAGAAGTGTAATCGAATCAAGTTAAATCAAGATAGAAGACTATCATCCTCTTTTCTGCTATCACTTGAAAGCCAGAACAAAGACTCAACATGGAAACAGTGGTTTGCTTTGGAAAGGCTTCACAACCTCCTTTCTTATAGAAGTTTATAATCCTGGAGAAAATAATCAGATGTTTCTCTGAAGAGCGGTTCTAAAACTTGTATTTTAATTGTTCCATATGTGTTCTTTTCCCATGGCTTAAGACATATTAACATTTAATCCTTTCAAATAACATCCACCACAGAAAAACCAAATGCATGTATTTTTTTGCTTCAAAAAAACCCTATCATTAGATTATTTGTGCATTTATGCTACCACAATACTATATATATTTTTATGCCAAACAGCTTATGTTTATTTCTCTTTATTTATACTATTTTCTATAAAATTAAATTTAATATCTTTACATAAATAACATCCAACCAGTAAGAACAGGGAGGCTCAGGGAAGACCTTATTACTCTCTAAACTACCTAAAAGGAGTAGAAGGTCAGTCTCTCCTCTGAAGTAACAAACAATAGGACAAAAGAAAAAGGCCTCAAGTTGTGCCATGGAGAGTTTAGACTGGTATTAGGAAAAATTTCATCATGGTAAAGGTTGTGAAGCTTTGTAACAGGCAGCAAAGGGAAGGGATTAAGCCACCGTCTCTGGAGGTATTTAGAAGATGGGCATATGTGGCTTTTACGGACATGGTTTGGTGGTGGCCTTGACAGTGCTGAGTTAATGGGTGGACTTGATGATCTCAAAGGTCTTTTTCATCTTAAACAATTCTATAATTCTACTCTATGTTTTAAAGAAAAGCTGTGCAAAAGAGACAAGATGTTTTATTTTTGAGCAATACAATACCATTCTAATTTTACGTTCTATGTTCAGTTGTTTTGATATAGAACAAACAATTATCTTAACTGTTGTTGACTGGAACTTTTAAGTTAACACAAAACATCAAAATAATTTTTTCTGCCTTATTAAACTCCAGGAATCTCTGCTGTAGTTGTAGAATAGTTATTAAATTTCAGCTGTTGCAGAGTTACATTCAGCAATCTCCTTATCCACACACAGAATTAGAATGAAAAAAAGCTAACACCCAACCAGAGCAACTTTAACTGCATTAGAAGTGTGACAAAAGCTTTTAGAAAATACTTTTATTTTTCTTTCAAGTGTTAGCATATACAGTACATAGCACAGATCTAACAAAGATTTTTCCATGTTTGACCACCTGAGTAAATGCCCCAAGCCAGGGATCTAAGGCTATGAAACAAACAGAGCAACAGTGACTGATAAACATTTAATCTCTCAAAGGAATACCAAAATTTCTGCACAGCTGCAAAAGAATGATTTTAGGTTCCTCTAAAGTCATTTGAGTTTCCATGGGAAGGAGAAATGCTAAAAATTCAGAAGTAAAGCAAGACAATATAAACCACTTTATTATGTTACTATTTGTAGTCTTATGGTAAAAAGGAGCTTAGCAAGGTGGTAAAATAAATGTGTGTATATATATAACCTTTAGATCAATTAGATGCTTAACTACAGAATGCTATGCCAGTGTAAAAGTAATGCCAAAAATACTGCAAAATAAAAGATATGTTTAAATTCAACAATTATTTGTCATACACGAGCTGCTTTTTCTTTCATTCTTTTCTGATTTTGATCTCTAAGAATCCACATCAGTATCAAATGTCACTCAGTTCTTATTCAAACAGAGCAGCCCAGACACAGCAGCTGCACCAGCTGACTTGGCTGACCTAGGCCTAGACTAACAACAACCCCTATAAATCACCAGATGTAAGCAATTGAATAGCGATCAATTTAATTAACTGAACAGCTTTCCAAAGTTTATTGTATTGTTTTAACTCTTCAGGATTCTTCAAGAGAGGTAACGCGCAATTTGTATTCAAGGACAGGATTTGGCCAGAGGGCTACATATTAATAGCTTCAGATTCCCATTGATAAAACACAAACCCCACACACAAAAAACAGGTCTTCTCTTTTTTGCTAGCTAATAGTATGATAGTAACTAGTTTTCTACACCTTCCTTCAACAGCCTATTGAAACTAAATCAAAGACAAAAAATCCAACTCATTTATCATTAAAACATCAGAAATAAAACTGCCTTTAAAATCAACTTTTTTGGTTATGGGCCCAAGATGCCTTTTACAGCTTTATACTCATATTACAGGTGAGTAACCTACTCATGAACATGGACACAACCATGTGTCACAATTTTAAGTAAAAACTGCCGTCATAAAAAAATGCGCCCCACGTTAAATAAAATGGGCTCAAAAATTTTTTTTCAAGACACTGGCAAAACATCTGCTAATCTAGATTCTTGTTCTGAAGCTGCATCTCAAGGGGATTTCCCTGTATTGCCCAGTGAAACTAATGGAATTCTGCCATGATTTAACACATTAGGATCTCAGCCAAGATGCATAACGACAGAGTGTAAGTCAAGTTTTAAAGACAGCACTGTACAAGTTTCTGTAACATCTACGGATGCTTGTACAGTGCCTAGCACAACAGGACTGAGGCTTCTGGGCACTACCACAACATAAATTAATTCTAATGCAGTCTTTGTATCTGGGAAGCACAAAAATACAAGGATTAAGCTCAATTATACACATTTTAAGGAACTACTAAATAATACGACATAATCAACTTCCTAACCACAAGCTGCTCTATTTCCAATTATTTTACTTTAATCTCTCTAATGCACACATTTCCATGAACCCTGTAGAGTTAGTTCCACTAACCAGGGACAAGAGTAACATCTACTTACAAAGACAGAAGAGTTATATTTGCCGAGACTGGTCCCAGATCTGGAATGATCTCCAGTTCATTGTTGTTCAACTTCCTATTAATATTACAAAAGGGAGAGTTAGCTTTGATGTTAATCAGAAGTATGGACATTGACTTGTTAAACTACTGAACTGTGTCACCTCAAAATTAAAAAATAATTCCAGTTTCACTTAATGTAAAGTATCAGAACAGCAAATATCTTTGTTGTTCAAGCAACCATCCCTAGAGAAATAACTATACAATTAGCATACACAAACACAGGTTGAGTATTTTTGGTTGGGGTTTATGTTTTGGTATTGTTTTTAATTAGACAAATTAACTTACACTTCCTGAAGACTATGAAGGTGATCCAAGATACTGGTCTTGATTGAAGATAATTTGTTGTAACTTAAGTCCCTATGAGGTTACAAAAATAAACACCCTGTCAGTTTTGCCATACAATATCAGGTAAAGCAGTACAATCTCAATCCAAATTATGTTCTCATTTGTTTCCAAGTACATAAAAAGATTTTTTATGTTAATAAGATTAGAATAGAAACACATTTGCCTATAAAAGGTATAAATACACAAATACCTTGATCCCTGCTAGCAGTGTCAAAGAAATTCCTAGTATCTCTGAACTATATAGAACTGTTTATTGGAATGTGCATAGGACCCATGGAAAACATCATAAGATTTCAACTCAGATACACCAACAACCGCTCTCCCACATCCCCTCACAAAAGATATGGCTATACCAACCTCTTGGTTACTTTTACAAGGAAAATTCAAAAAACAATAGTTGCTGCAGTCCCGTTCCTTGGGTTAATTGTATTTCACTCTTCTCACCCACATCTCAAAAGCAATCCATAGCTCACAAATACACAGTGAGGACTGCCCATCCATCAATTGTATTTTCATGCTTCCACAAAATTCAGGGCACCATCCCCACAATAACCAAATTTAATGGAGATCGTAAGAAATAGCAGAAGAAAACAGATGTAGGAAGGGCTAACTCTGAGTTTTAAGACGTCCGTTACTACTGATATTAATACCACACTTAATTACACTTGAAGAAGTAGCTTGAACACTTAGCTTGCTCCATGTTGAAGATCCCCAGTATATATTGATGCAGGTTATAAGCAATCGTTAGCATCTCTGCAGCATCTGCTACTAAACAAGCCAGGTACTAAAAATACAACACTTCTTGTTGACCACAAGTAATACTTTTCCTTACAGTGCCATGCATCTTTACCCTCTCAAACACTTGACACCATACAAGAGTCCTGGGACATTTTTGCTGCAGCCTCATAACTACTGGAAACATAACAGAAATAAGAGTGACTATAAAGTAAAAGACAGAAAAGCTAATTGCAGGAATTCAAACCTGCATGTCTCTGAACCTCCGCACAAGTGGTACAGACTCACAACTCATCTTGTAACCATGACTAGCTCTGTTGAAGGCCTCCCCCTTCCCAGTCACTCATCCACCAAAACATGCACTTTTCTATTCCCCCACTACAGATTATCACTACCTCACCAGCATCAATCCAGCTATCTGCAAGCATTTGTCCCAAGTTAAAACACTGCATCTATCCAAGCCAGCTAACAAAAATTACATTATTTTTAATGAGTTCTTAAATTCACTTCAGTGAGTGTTTGTAATGTAGACATATAAAGAAATTAATCAGCACACCTCAGGTGAAGAGTGCTTTAAAAAGCACCCTTTTGAAAAAAACCTGCTCATACTCCATGATACTTTTCCCCATGCTAATTAAGCACTAAAGAGTCATCCACTATACCTGGGGTCCTCATCAAGCCACACAGGCATGAAGTGTTATTTCAAGTTGAATCTATGAGGCAACTACACGATTCCTCAATTTTTCTGGGTAAGATGACACAGTACAGTCATCCACGCTGAGCACGCCAAACACAGGCCTGACTGCCACGGACATGTCTACTCTCCATCCACAGTTCCAGAAGTGAAGAAAGCTGGTGAACAGCATATGCCTGCTGCACACAGACCAGAACTGGCTTAAATGATGCCAAGTTCAGGGTCTGTGCTAGGCATTCTGCTCTGTGACTAAGCCCTGAAAACCCACAGATCCAGAGAACTCCAGTTTCCCTGTACCCATGACTCCACATCCTCAGACACAGGTGTAATGCTGTAACTCAGTCAGGCACCTAGGTTTCCTCAGCAGAACATGTGGATAGTAAAACTCTGGTTTAGATTCTCCCAACTGACTCCTTCAATGTTGCCAGAACAGTTTCATTGTCACTTCTGTCCTCTCCTGCAGTTGGCAGTTAAAAAAAAAAAAAACAGTAATAATAAAAATTAAGCATAAAAAATAATCCCAGGCACGTATGGGTATTTTGAAGGGTACCACAGTACTCAGCTGTAAGGTGTGCTCTGAGCCAGCTAACCGGAGCAGGCCCAGCAGGCTGCTGAGCTGCGGCACCAGAGCCTGGCTCAGGGCCACAGGCAGGGAAAGGAGATGTGCTGCCAATGTTTCCCAAGCCAGGGCTGCACAGGAGCACGCACAGGGCACAGCTGCAGGTGTGAATGGTATATTCCAGAACAAAAGAAGCAGGCTGAGTGCTGGGGGTGAGCCACCTACAGAAGGGGAACACACTCCACCACGTTCAGGAGGCCGCAGAGGGATACTTTCAGAGACTCAGCTGTGGACTCAAGCATCTAAGATATATCTGTGCCTTCTTTCAGGTGTCTGAACCCCTACAGATTTTCCTCTTCATGATGGAAAACCAATATAGTGTCAATGTTTTCAAAAGCCCACTAACTTTTGTTTCACCATTATGATTTTGAGTTCTCCTGTATATTAGGTTAACCACACTGAAGTTAGAGGACTGCATCTTTCATGGCTTAAAAATCTAGTGCAAACATTCTCTTGGCCATAAACTGAAGAAAAATCCCTTTGTTTAAGACATCTGAAGGCATTAGCTGCACGGATTTGAAATTCTCACACTGCATTCTTAAGTGTAAATACTGAAAAAGTACACTGCTACAAAAATCTAGACAGCAATCTAACTTGGTCCTTAAAGGCAGAGTAGAGACAGTTTTTGCCCTTAAACTTACTTCAATATTTGGCTTTAGTCTGTAGGGATTGTAAGAACTATGTAAATAAACAGCCAAAATTCATTTAAGTTACGGCTGTTAGTGCCTAACATGTTGCTGTTATTCACGCTTCAGACAGGACTTAGGAATCAGTAATTATTTCAACAAAGAGCTTTCAACATCTGTGCTAAAAACCTGCATTTCTTCATTTCACCTAAAAACTCTGCAAAGGGTTTATTTAAGGCATGTTTGCCTAAAGGACCTACCAGACAGTAACAGACGTGAGTAGATTTGTTCTGCTGGAGTTATAACATGTTAAAAAAAAAAACACAAACTGGCAGAGTCCTTAAACTATAAAAATCCTGCAATTACAACCACTGCTGTGCATGATCACCACAATGGAGCCAGACACTTTCACTCAAAGCTCAAGCTCACATCCATCTGGAGTCTATCAAGACAACCCTGAGCGTAACTAACTTTTCAAACTACTTTTTTTCGTGTTTGTTTTTTAACACTAAAGATACATTCACATTTTCCGAGTCACACCTACTTTAAAAAATACATACATAAAAATTTCTTATGCCTGGTTTACTTACAGCAGGTTGTCAAATACAAGATGGAAAAAAAAAAATCCAAAGCAAAAAAAAAAACAACAAAAAAAAGGCCAACCCTCCAGACAATACCGAATTGCCTGTTTCATACAGTCTATATGCTTATCTACCAATAGTTGTATAAAATATGTATTATAAGTATTTTATTAAACATTACTTCAGTACTACCGGCATAGGAAACTTCATGAAAATTCAGGAAAAAAAAGCCTTGCAAGTTACATTTTAAGTTCAACCAGAATGGTTGGAAGTGAACCAAGACTTAAAATATTTTGCCTTTTACTAATAATTTAAGTGAAGCTTAAGCTTGTACAAGTTTCTCAAACTTATAAGCACTGGATTGGCACCATTTTTTTTTTAAATATAAAAATCTATCATCCCAGCTGCAAAGCTAAAAGTTGATTTCAGTCCAATGCATTTCTCAACAAACCTTAAAACAAGTACAAGGAAAATTAAATTCTATTTTTCCTTCACAGAAATGGAACTGACATTGTTCAAACATTATTACTGTATGTTTTCCATTTCTGAATTTTCTTTGTCTGTTAAAACCAAATTACAAAAGGGGAGAAAATTCCCTCTGTGATTACTTTTGCAACTAAAATTTCAAAAGTCATAGAATATTGAACAGAACACACTCTGAAAAGTCAAAAACCAGATACATATTAAGAAATTCTTTACAGTAATAGTAAGCATATATATACCTGTTCTTCACCTCACATTTCTAATAGAAGTGATTGGACACTTAAGTAGAACTGCCTCCACTTGAGAAAGCATCCCATAGTTTTTATCCTCTAAGAACCTGTCCTATGAAAGAAACCAATTTCTATGTTCCATTATGTTTGTATGACCATCTTTTGTAACTCACAAGTCTCAGCATTAGCTGAAACTTAACTCTGAACATCAATGTTTGTGTGACTAAAAACTGAAAGGAAGCCTACTACATAGAGGGAGAAGGCAAGTGCTTCTTCACACATTTTATACATATAACTTTTAGACTCGAATTTAATTTACAACACTTAGTCACAATTATCATCTTCTTCCTTAGAGAATTCAGAAACCTAAGTCCCAAGTCAAATTTTAAAATGCAAATCCAGCAACAGTTCCTTAATCAGTCCCACTGGGGCCTATAGAGCTGCTAATTCAGCAGAAATCAGCAGAGCTGAAAAACAAAAAGCCAGGCTGTAGCTGTTTTAAGACACTGATCCAAAGTGACTCATAAATCAGCTTGCTATGTTCAAGCTTTAGTCTGGAAAATATTGAAAAACAGCTGTGAAAACCATACAGCTTTTTTTTCTGGCAACTCTGGTAGAGAACTAGAGGATTTATAAAATGTAAATACTAAAGATGTAATACAAACACAAGTGAAAATAATTTCTCAGACTTTCCCTCCCGCCCCACCGACACTTCTAGCATTCCTGAGTGAACCTGGCGAGCGGTACTGCAGTGCCAGTGGGAGTTTGCACACATGGAGGATGCTGGCCAATGCTCAACACTCTTCCTCCTCCTCCAGCTCTAACAAAGCCACATTCTTGCAATATCAGGATACACATCCTGAAATTAAATGAAAATCCAACTTCAAAACTATCTGTACACAAAGCCATTGTAAATGGTTATCAGCAGACTGTTACCTCTCATGAAGGCAAGGTAACAGAAGAAGTTATTTTTGGCTAAAATCACAGTGAAGTTGGCGATTATAACTTGTTTACACTCCACTTTGCGAAGCCACTTACATACGAAGCAGTAGACTCACACTTGCCATCAAGAACGGGACATAACTCAGGTTCATTTTTTTCCCCCCTCTTTGTGCATTCTGAGGTCACTCTCATTTTATTTCAGCAGGGAAACTGAACAAAAAAAAAAAGGGCATGAAAGAATGCAGCAAGAGTTTAAAAAACCTGGCCTCCATATGGGCAAGTACAGACGGACAAAGGAAGGTGTGAAGCCTAACATGGGCCTAGACCTCAGGAAGAAGAGCTTTCACTCTCCTGCTTGGGGGTCCTGCCTGCTTACGTTGAGAACGGGGTAAAGAAGCTGTTGTTTCCTCAAGAGAATTGGAAAGCCTGCAATTAAACTACTAGCCTTTGGTTATACTCACCAGAGAGTTTCATAGAAAACACAAGTAGACATATGGCAATAAAATTAATAAACAGTCTTTTACAATTTGTAATGTGCAGTTTGTTGCAACAATAATCCAGACTAGTCAAACCTTTTTTGCGTATGTAAAGCTGAATGCATTAATTACCAGGTTGCACAATCCCAGGTCCAAGTATTGGGGTAGCTAGAGGTAACAGACAACGCCACACTCTTCCTTGTTCTTATTTAGAGGGGAAGGAAGAGCTGGGTACTTCTAAGGCATTTGTCACAAACAAAAGGAATATTTACACAGAAGCGGCCAGACCACATGGTTTGGTGACACCTACGAAGATGTACTTCTGCGAGTTTAAAAGCAAGTGCCACAGCTGTCCAATGAGTAATCACAGCAGGGTTTCTTACAACAGACCAAAGCTTATTTATACAAGCGGAACTTATTTTCTCACACTTTTAAAGGAATGTGAACTTACATAAGGGCAATTTACACTACCAAGGGAATTCTAATTAGAAAAACGTCCCCTGTGCTAACAAAA
>WBMY01000021.1:583167-595258 GCA_013397315.1 Donacobius atricapilla | reverse complement strand
GCTGCTGCCGTACCCTGCTGCTGCCGTGCCCTGCCGGCGGCTCCCGCGCACCCGTGTCCCCCCCGGGCCGCGGCGTATGGCCGGCCTCCCAGAACGGCGGCCGCTGCTGTGGGATTTTGCATCCGTCCTCGGCCTCTCCATGGGCGGGCGGGAGCGGGCCGAGGTGAGAAGGCACGGGCACCATGGCCGTGCTCGGGCTCATGGGTTTCCCTTTGCCATCACGCCAGGTAGCGTGTGTCGTGGTAATCCAGAAGCTGCTCCGGAGGCCTCAAGGGCTTCCCAGCCAAGCTTGGGGTCACTGGCATGTAAAAGGTGAGGTGAGGTTAACTCCTGCCTTCCGGGTCCTAGATGGCTAGTCCAGACACCATAATTAAACCCATTATGTTCCCCACAGGATCCCGGCTCCAAAGGTTCAGGGAAGTGGGCAGGACGTACAGATTCCACATCTCTGAGGTAATCGATGTAATTTAAGTAAATGCCTATTGTTCAAGTTCCATCTGTAAGCCCGGTCTCTGAAACGGATTCAGTCACTGAAGGCTTCACACCCCCCTACTCTGCAGCAGCAGCCATTAAATTACTCAGGAACGCTGCTTTCCCTCCCACCTTTATATGTACACCTGAAAGATCAGAGACGTCTTAGACACTGTGAACCTGGGGCCTCAAGAAGTTTGACAACTCCATCATCAAGAATTGTAAGGCTGAAACTTTGTCCCGGTTTTTATTGTTTCCACGTATATCTCATGATACAGGGATTTTTGTTAAAACTACATTTTAGCCAGGAGTCATGAGTTTGCCAGCCAGACCGACAAGTCCTAAATAACTACAGACATTCATGTGCCACTGACAACATGACTGTTTCAGATGCATAGGGTTTACAGAGCTGTGTAATGTTTTGTCAGCTTGTGCTCCACTAATTCCTTAGGGAATTACCATGGGAAAACAAACAAATGCTGCAGGAACACCCTTTTTTCTACATATAAAACCAAGCAAACAAGCAAAGGAACAAAATATAGGCTAGAAATTACTTAGTATGTCTTTACAAGTTATTATTTTATTTAAAGTGAATGAAAACTGTCCTGGTACCATTGGCATGTCAGTATTGCAGTTTCTTTTCCAGTCTTCCTTTGGAAAACGTTAGGATGAGTTTAGATCAACAATGCCTATGAAACACTGAGCTGTTCTAAACAGACAGCAGGACAGTGCCAAATTTGGATTTCTGAAGCTATCCATCATTTGTCTGTACATGTTTCCCTGGAAGTCTGTGGGAAAGCTTCTTTTCTCAAGTTCCAGCATTTGTTCTAGCTGTCCAGTTGTTTTACACTGTAACACCAAGATACAGAGCCACTTGAATATGTTGTGTTTATATATAGGTAAGATATGCTATACTTGCTAATTTTACAGAGTAATCAGAAATTCAAGAAAAGGATCCTTATATTGCTCCAGGTAATTATTGAACGATCTACCAAAATTAAAATAGATTTAAAGTAACTAAATAACTTTGTATTATAAATAGATATATGGTATTGAAATAGATGTAAAGTAATTAATAACTTTGTATTATAGTTCCCAGAGTGCGCAGCAAACAGCCTCACTTTTTTGGGATAAGTGAGCTTCTCTTGAGTGTTGGTAAGGGTGGTGATTCACTAGTAGGTGGCAAGAGAGTCATTAAGCTGTCAGCTTTAACATCCAAGGAAAAGAAAAATCAGAAACAAAGCATTTTGAACTTAATTTATCATAGCAGTCAATAATATATACGGTGCATATGTGAACTGTGGAACAAGAGAGAATCTGAGAAACAAAAGCAGGAAAAAAAGATATGAAAAGGGCAGGAACTTCTGGTTTTGTAATTTTGAAAATCACTCATGCAGTAAGGGAATACTGTGTTCTTAGAAAACCTAATGCATATTTAGTGCTAGTAATATACAAAGCTGTTTTAAATTAAGCAAGGTAAATCAATTCAGAAAATTAGTTCATTTGTCTTTGCAGCTTCTTTTCTCAAAATAATCAATATTATGAAACTTACAATGCTTATATATACTTATATGTATGTGTACTTCAGAGTCCCATGACAGAAAGTCTTTCTTCCCCACAGGGAGATTTGCTGTCTTCAGAAATCTCAGGAACTGATTCTGCACCTCATATGAGCACTGCAAGCTCTGGCATCCCTCGGTTCCAGGAGTCTCTTCATCACTGGTTTAACTTGAGTGTGTACTGTGACTGTACATAGTACAAATACAAGTCCCTCCTTCACAAGTTTGGCTGGACTATATTTTATAAGCTTAAAAGTAAGGTTTTATACCAAAATAAGAGGTGTCCCATTCATCTACCTTGTTATCTCCCCATGTAGCAAGGAACTTCTGGTGACCGTTCTTTGGCTTTGGCATTAGCATAACTGTGGATTCACCAGGATTAGGGTACTGATTTGACTGATTGAAACCCCTCAAAAATAATAACACCACACACACACACACACAGAGGCACCCTTTAATTCTGAGTTGGAATAATTTCTTTATCCAGTTTTCCATGTAGCTGCACAAGGAAGATACTTTACTGGTGGTTATGCAAAGGCAGGTCCTCTCCATGACAGCCTGAATACAGGTCAGCCTGAGGGAATGATGTTGAGGAGGGGGAAGCATGGCTGCAGAGAAAAATTCTTGTAAAACTAGACCCTCAAGCTCTCTCTTTGGCTAACGAGATTGGTTTCCTCCACAACACTACCAGGCATAATCCTGCGGATGAGTTGGGAGTGGAGGACAGGGGATTGTGTAGTGAGGTACAGCCCATTGTTTTGGATGTTAGGGCTTGATTCTAATGGTATCATTTTCAGTCTCTGATTATTTTAAATCAGATAAACACAGGTTTACAGATTCAAGTCCAAACATATGTTGTTTAAAATATGTATTCACTTCAGGCAAAAGACACACCCAGCAGCTAAGTATGACTTTTTGTGCATATTATTAAATCAGAAGAGGTCAACCCTAAATCAGACTGGGTTTAGCAGATTATTTAAAATAATTTACTTCATGCTAAATTAAGCAAAACTAAATTAAGGTACTATACATTTTCTGTTCTGAATTCAAATTAGAACATCTTTTATAACATTAGTAAGAGTTCAGTTAATGTAATTACAGGTTTTTTTATTCATTTCACAAAGGAATCTCAAGTCATTACATCAGACAATTACAATAACTAACATATATTGTTATATGTTGTTAGATCTGCAGGATTAATATCAGATGGTCAAAAGGACTGAACAGTTACACCTACTAAATACTAAATGGTTTTGTCCACTAAGGCCACCTCAGGAATTAAAAGTCTTCCCATGTACTCCTGGATCAATTTGTAATCCAAATCTGTGTCTGGTATTCATTTCAGATTTGCTACTTTTCATGGGTAAATGAAGTGATTTGGATAGGGTTGAGCAGCAAAAAGCAGAAGTGAAGCAGAACGACATTACTTACATTCTGACACGTCACACTTCTGATAGAGTGAGACAGAAACCAATGGCCCATCTATTTACTTTCCTGTCAGTAAATAACGCTGTAGGAGCATTGTCAGAATTAATGTCCTGTCTAGTTATTCCTAAACTTTCACAGTTCAATTTTATGTGTTGTCAAAGAATATGTTTAGGGCTATCTGAGAGAAAGAAATGAAGAGTTCATGCTCTCAGGATCATTACTGTCTGTTGGAGATTAAACAATTTAGTCCATTAAAAAGAATAATCTTAAGGCTAGCAAAACTTTTTTTTCTAAAACCACAGCTGGAGGGAGAGATGAACCTGTGAGACCCATCCTGCTTATAAAACAAAAGTGGAGCAGGACATGCTTTTTGTGGAGGCTGCTTGCCTACATAAAATACCTTGCAATAGCCAAGAGAAAGTTTTGCCTCAAGCATCTGTCTGAAAGTTACTAAAGAGTCCCACAAAACCTCTGTATTGTATGCAGAAGAGCCTTTTCACTTCTTTGTGTGTAAACAATAACCACATCCTATATCATGGAATATTTTTCATGGAAATTACTCTAAATAAAGAGCTTTTCTACTTCCCTTTGCTTCTGCCCATTTGGTATAGCAATTGATATTACTTTCAGATTATAGTAGCACTAAGACTTCGTGACCATTTGTTTCAAACCCTGTGATTAACCATTGCAATTTCATTTGCTTTTGAGGAAAATAATAAAATATTCTTCAATAATTTCCTAGTAATTGTGAATCTCCTTCTAGTGTGTCATAACTCCACAGTGAATACTCCAAGGTGAATGCAGAAATTTATTTTTGGTAGTAATTCTAATTGACTTTATGTGATCCAACAGTGAAACCATGAAAACCAAATTATGCGTAATTTGAATGCACTGATTACAACCAGAAAAACCATATGAACTCTTTCTGAAAATTTTGCCTAGGGCAGAAAATGTTCAGCTTTTATAGAATTCATCCAAAGAGTGAGTGTTTGCCTCCATTACAAATAAGCTTAAAACATCCTAAGGCAATCCCCATTAGTGACGATTGTTAATGTCTTCAAGTCATGTCCTGTGTGGGGCTAAGTAGGAAGTTAAGTGCTTGATTGGAAGGACAATTAAACAATCAACAGGTACAATGATGTATCTTCAAAGAGGAAAGAATAAGACTTAGTTTTATGTCATTAAGGAACCCTCAAGTTGAAATGTTGTCAATTTGAATAAAAATAAGTAGATGTAATTTCAGGATGGTGCTACTGTAATAAAACACCTGCCAGGTCTGTTCTACCTGTTGTTTTATTTTGTCGAGGGTTTTAAAATAACTAAACACTTTGTGGTAAGAAAGATCAAGCAGTGGTCCAAAAGGGAAATCTGCAAGAGTGCTCTGTTGAACCTAGCAGTGATTCTTCCAGACAGTAGTGTCTTTGGCTCTTCCCTGCTCCCCTTCTTTGGGATAATACCAATCCCACAGGATTATGGTAGCTGAAGCTCAAACTTAAGTTCCTTTCTGCAGTGGGGATGGAAATTTTTGCCACAGGAAAAAGGGCTTGAAGGCTGTATCTGCTTAGTCACAGGCCGATTTGTAAGATTTTTTATCAATGTTTTGCAGCCCCAATGGTAAGTATTCACTACCTTTAGGTGTGTGAGTCCTTGAAGTCAATTGCTTAAAGAATCTCACGGTGAGAAATCAATGGGAGTTAGGCCCTAAATCTTTGAAGAATTTATGTCTGATTGTCTGTTCTAGGGGGAGAACAAGCTGCAGCTGGGACTCATCTTGTGTAATTTTAGCAGTTTGGAAGTCTGATATCTCTTCTAAAGCATTTATATTGGTTTCTTCTGTAGTCAGTGGAAAAGGACAAATCCAGGAAGTGATTACTACCTTTCTAAAATAGACAATCAAGGAATTAAGAGTGAATCAGTCTCTGAAGATTTTCTCCTTCTGCCTGAAAAGAGCCTTTGAGTAGTTCAGTCTAGACCCTGTTTTTTCAGATGATTCTCAATGTCTGCCTTCAAACACACACATTAAGGTAAATAGAATCATAGGGGAGCATATTTCTCAAATTTCTTTCTATAATGGGGACCTGTATTGGTTTTTGCATGGCCTGGTTTTGGTAGTGGGGAGGCTACAGGGGTGGCTTCTCTGAGAAGCTTCTAGAAGCTTCTTCCATGTGCAGCAGAACTGGTCCCTGGTGGCTCAAAAATGGACATGCCACTGGCCAAGGCTGGGCCAATCAGGAATGCTGATAATGCCTCTGCGCTATTTATGAAGAAAGGTTAAAAAAAAGTTGGGACATAGTTTTATTTTGGCCAGAGAAGAATGGAGTGATAATATGTGAGAAAAGCAGCTGTGCAGACACGAAGATCGGTGAAGAAGGAGAGGGAGAAGGTGCTCCAGGTGCCAGAGCTGAGATTCCCTTGCAGGCCAAGGTGATTACCATGGTGAAGCAGCTCTGCCCCTGGAGCCCACGGAAGACCATGGGGATGCAGAGATCCACCTGCAGCCTATAGAGGACCCCCACACCAGAGCAGGTGGGCTGAGAGGGGGCTGCCATCCTGTGGGAGGCCCGTGGAGAGAGGAACCCTGCTCCCATGCTGGAGCAGCCTGTCCTTGAAGGACTGCACCCCATGGAAGAGTGACCCACTCTTCAGCGGATTTGGGAGGGCTGTTGCCTATAGGATGTATTCATGTTGCTGCAGTTCGCAGGGAGCTGTTGCCTGTGAGTTGGACTCACATTGGAAAAGATCCTGGTGAGTTGTCTCCCATGAGAGGGACCCCATGGTGCCAGGAGTGACTCCTCTCCCTGAGCAGTGGGAGAAGCCCCAGGTGGTGAACTGGCCATAATCCCCATTCCCTGCCTCCTTGAGCCAGTGGAGTAGAGCCAGGAGGTAGAGCTCCAGGGAGGCAGAGGTGGGGGGAAGGCATTTTTCAGGGTTTATTTTACTTCTCATTGTCCTGCTCTGCTTTTGTTAGTAATAAATTCACTTTGTATCTCTAAGCTGAGCCTGTTTTGCCCACGATGGTGTTTGATGAGTGATCTTTCCCAGTCCTTATCTCAACCCGTGAACCCATTGTTATATTTTTTCTCATCTGTTCAGCTACAGAGGGGAGTGAGTGGCTTTGGTGGGTGCCTGGCACCTGGCCAGCATCAAACCATGACAGTACCTTAAATATCATTGTAACAATTTGTCACAAATATGAATTGTAGTTTTAAATTTTATTATACCCCTGTAATAGTTTACTTGGTTTCCTGCTGATGTAACGAGTTCTACTAAGGATTTATTAACAGGTTAAATCTTACAAGACAGTAAACCAGAGGGGAAGTGCTATGCATAAATGAAGTATCATGCACAAATACAAAATGAGGACCACATGGAAGAAAGATCTAGTAGTGCATCACAAACTAAGTATGTGTCAACAGTAACAATATAGGAAGCATTTTGGGGTATATTACTTGGAGCTTTCTGTGTGAGAGAAAGAAATAATGTTCTGGCGAGGACTGACCTGAAGCAATATATCCCATTTGGAAGTCACATAGTAATGGAGAGGAATGGAGTAGGCTACAAAAAGCTGGTAGCAAGGTCAGGAGGACAGAGTTTCCAGCTCTCACAAAATTAATACCCAGTGTCACAGTGCAGCAAGTAGCACTTGAAATTTTGCACAGAGCTATCCCATTGCCATCATTAGGAAACCAGTGAGTCCTAGCACCCTGTAGTGTCATCTGGACTTGCCCCCCCATCCCTGTCTGCTGTCTCTTGCTTTCCCAATTTTTATATGCAACAAAATAAGTGAGCACTATCCTGGTAAGAAGTTGGCCAAACACACATTGCACCACTTCCACATCTTTCATGTGGTTACTTGCAATAGCTGTGTTTGCCAATAAAGTCTGTCTTTCTGAGCAGGAGCATCAAAGAGTAGGCTGGATCCGACAGCAGCAACAAAGCCCAGAGATCTGAATGGGCTGGGTGCCAGCTACATCCCAGCAGGAGTTGCAACAAACACCAGTCCTGTGCACCAGCTGACCACATTGGTGAACAGTCTTTGCAACACAGTCTTTGCTTTGATCTTGTTAATATGGAATCAGGAGAAACTGCAAGAGATCCTGGTATGAATCCTTTTGGGGAACCTTATGCAGAAGTTTCTGTGGCCTCTTGTACATCTCTGACATTCAGGCAACCTGGTCCAGGACATCACTGAAATGGAGATGTCACCTTCCAAATACCCTGTTAGCTGCCAGTGAACACTGGCGAACTGAGGTTCGTCAGTTTCCTAATGGTCATGGCACTTCTTTTGACCCTAAGCAACTTTATCAAGTGGATTTTCTGCTAGGGTAAGTTAAATAACCCTCAGCATACATTTCCATAATATTGCCAGTTGTGAAGTTTTTCCTTTGTTGTTTTCCCTCATAGATTTGAAGCCATCTTCTCTCAGTAATTTCTCCCTTTCACTAACCTCTCTACACTGTTCAATCTATCAAAGAAAATATTTAGCAGGGCAGAGAGTTGCGTATGTTGGTTCTTTAAATACTTTCCTGGTAGTGTGCTGTAAATCTCCAAAGAAGGAACTTCTGGTTCAGGGACTCTCCTTGCAGTTGTGTTCTCTATTGTTGTTCAGCTTGTGGAGAGGAAATAAATAGGATATAAGGGTGCAATGCTTTAGCACTGCCACAAGACAAATAATTTAGTGTACAGTTCTCCTTGGACAGTACTGACCTCAGCATTAGAAAAAGCAATCTTCTAGAGAGATGCCAGCAACAC
Organism: Donacobius atricapilla; assembly: GCA_013397315.1. Lineage (NCBI taxonomy): Eukaryota > Metazoa > Chordata > Aves > Passeriformes > Mimidae > Donacobius > Donacobius atricapilla. The sequence goes on along the minus strand of WBMY01000021.1, from coordinate 587,048 downwards.
TGTCAGCTTCCTCCCACATCTGTGGTATGAGGATTTGAAGATGAGAAGGCATGGTGCAACAGTGTGGTACATATCCTGTACCTTGACGCACATGTGCAGTGTCAGAATCAAAGCAGTACTATCACACATGTGGTCAGGCTGGGCACAGGTCTGGCAGAGGTGATTAAGAAACCATTTTCTTCACAGAGTTGCAGACACTCAATAATTGACTTATCCTTTGAGTGACTTATAATCAGCAAAGTCTCCAAAAGGTTGGCTAAGCTACTGCTACAGTATGAATTTCTCAATTTTGTTGGGGGAATAAAAGAAAGAAGCTATAAACTCAAGTAAACAGGAAGAGGTTTGCTGATTATTTTAAACTTTGGGAAAATTGCATCTTATTTTAATCATAATGAAAAAAAAGTCCACCACAAATACACCATGTTACCACAGTAATATTTTTTGCTCTGATTTTTTGCTACGAAAAACGGCTAATGATAAACACAAAATTACTTTTCTAGAATTTTGATAAAATCATACATGCCCTTACTGAGTACCACATGTGAGTAATATTTCAGTTATTCCACTGATGTCACTGAGATGAAATTAAAAGTGCTGAAATTTTCAGTGATGGATGTATTTCACTGCAGCTGAGAGCAATGTGTTCCTCAGAGACTAATTCTCCTGGGGCAATGTTAAACCCGTGGACTTGCATCTTATTTGTAAAATAATACTATTTAAAAATAGGATCAAAAGAGATCTGGCCAAGAAACTTAGCCTTATGTATATTTCAGGATATAAATTAATACCATAAATTATAAATAAATATTCTTTTTACACGTATATATGAATGCATGTCAAAAAAATAAATCATAAAGTATGTTAAAATCAACAAGAAGAGGGCATTCAAAGTTAAAACTAAATGTGATTGTCTAAAAACTGTCAACAGCTAAATATAAAAGGGTAGAATTTTGTTTAAAATTTTTAGGTATAGCTGCCCGACTTCTCTTGCATTTTAATTCTTTTGAACTTATTCTACTGCTTTCCAAATATTTCATTCTCTAATTTTCATAAACAGATAAAATTAAGTGTATAATTAATTATAAAATATGTAAAAGCAGTTCACACAAATAAATAATTCTTTCAGAGATGCTGCTTTGCAAATGCAAACAATCTTTTGTTGTCATCTTTATTTAGGAGCATACACTGATCTCCAGAGCTGAAATGGCCTTTTGAAAAGTGCCGTTTATTCAAAGAGCACTCGAGCATGTATTTAAGGTGGACGTTTGTACACAGAACTGTAAGCCCAGTAAGATGGATGGCGAGAACCCTTTCTGACCAGTTCACCTTTGTGAACTAGACTTGAGTGTTGGACTTATAACAAAGCAGACCTGAATACAGTGGATGGGGAAAATCATTATAGCTGCAAGCATTCTGAGCATGTTTCCCTAGGCTGTCTCTAGCTCTTCTCCCTCAGCAGAGCAGAGGGAGAAGTTCTAGAGACAGCCTAGCACTTCTCTGTGCCTGAATGGTCTTTGGCCTGTGGCCTGAGGACCTTTGCATACCTACAGACAACTTTGCAAGTTGACAGGGTGAGGTAGTGGAGAGCAAACAGAATAAGTATCCCTTTGAATGGCTCCCCAGACCATTTTCTCAAGCTGTGGCTTCAGATTTTTCCATCCAGCGCACTGCCTGCTCAGACCTACCCTAACCGCCCTTTCCACGGTGTGAGCGCAGCTGCTTGTGGTGCCTTAGATGAAGTCAGATCATTACTTTTTTGTTAGAGTTATTTTTAACTTGTCTCCCTTCATTTGTTTGGTTTGTCATTTGGCCCCACAAATGATCCTGACTGCCCTAATATGAATGAGTGGCAAGGCATTAGGGGTCCTAGGTGCACCTTAAATGGTTGTTACCACTGAAAAGACCATGTCAAATACACGGTGCTCTAAAGAGTACCATTTAATGTGGTGGTAAGTCTAGTCTTTGTGCACTGAGTCTGAGTATAGAAACATAACAGTCCCTCGAACTGAAAATACCTCACTTTGCCTCTTCAAATGAATGAAATATTTTTTTCCATAGACATCTTTGATCTTGAAGCTTTGCTGTCTCAAATGTTGTCTCCCCTGGTTTTGCTTTTTGCAAGATCAGAATGGGTAGATTAGTAGCTCAAAAAAACCTAGTATAAGATTCTATAGACCACATTAAAAATCCTACTGTCTAGTTTGGCAGAATGCAGTTGTATATTCAAACCTGATGTGTCTCCAGTGTGCACTTCCATTTACTTCAGTAATGCACAGGTGTGGTATTAATGATCATGGAACTTGCAGTGCAAGAAAAACAGGCTCATTTTCATAAGCCTACCAGACATTCATAATGCCAGTAAGTAATGTGTAGGGCTCAAAATTTGAAAAATAGGTGAAAACAAACCTGGCAGCATGCATCAGGGCTTGTACTTTAAGTTCTTCCATTCCTATTGCTGTCTAAAACTTGTCTAAAGCCACAAAGTTTGCATGCATGCTACAGTTCTTAAATGTATGATTTTGTCCTGGTTTTTTGATTTGAATGCTCAGACACCCATTTGTATATTGCACCTGTAAATTCAAATATATGCATAAATTTATTTTATATGTACTTTAACTTTCTGTGCACATATTTAACTTCATGTATTCATGTGTTTTTGTCACAAGTACAGTAGGTTCCAAGCACAGCTAGTGCAGATTTCAACTGAGACTATCTCTCATCAGCCTCAGGCTCAACAGCCTGGCACGAAAACCTGCAAATCCTGCTGCACCCCACGGATTTCTGTGATTTGCCGTGTTGCTAGAAACATCCTCCTTGCTGAGGCGTTGGAAGTTCCCAGATGAGAAACCTTTGCTTCACTCTTCCAAACTCACCAAATTGTTATACAGCTGCAACTTTGAGTCTCTTTGATGCTAAACTTGGAATATGTGTTATTGCCACACATACAGTAANGATCTGTCACAGATCAGATTTTCAGCTGAAAACTTGAGTAAAGACAAAGGGTCTGGAGAGGCAGTGGTGAAAAATGTTCTTTAGGATCATAGAATTAGAATATCCTGAGCTGGAAAGGACCCACAAGGACCATCACAGTCTAACTCCTGATGCCAAGAATTGTCTTCCTTGTTTTAATCTGCAGCCTTAAAGAATGGGTAAAAAAAGCTGTTAATGTAAATTTATAATTAGTAAAGACTGAAAATATAACAAAGGACAGCAAATAATAAATGCAGCTTGTAGATATTAGAAACAGAGACAAGATGTAGGCCTCCATTCTGCAAACAATTATAGAGCTGTTTAATTTTAAGATTGTGAAGGTCTTTTAATTCCAGCAGTCTACTTCTATATCTAAAGTCACAAAAGACACGAGCACAGTGTTTTCTGGAGATTATTTGTACAACACATTAAATANTGATGCTAAACTTGGAATATTCGTTATTGCCACACAAACAGTAAAACAAACAAACAAACAAAAAAAAAGAAAAAGAAAAAGGGAAAAAAAAAAACAACCAAAACCCAAAAAATCCCGAACCATCAGGTAAGAAGGATAACAGTGCAGCTGATGGGTGTTTTATTGCATGGTTTAAAAAAGGCTGGTATTTCTCCACATGAAAGAAAAGGCTAGGCATTTCTCATCATCAGAAGGATGTTGTTCTGTCCCACAGTTAACAGTGTTATCTCATATTGTCTACCAGTGACCTTAGCACAGTCCTACAGCTGCTATGGGTTTGGTGAATTATTTTGGGAACAAATTTGGTCCATTCTGGTAAACTCAATAAACTGTATCACTAAATCTTATGTGGTAGGTTTGTTGTTGTTATTGCTTGTGGGTTTGTTTGGGAGTTTGTTTGTTTTGGTTTGTTGTTGTTGTTGTTTTGGTTTTTTTT
>WBMY01000021.1:370735-577968 GCA_013397315.1 Donacobius atricapilla | reverse complement strand
ATTATTATTATTATTATTATGTTTTCTGGTTGTGTTGTTTCACTTAATATAAAATTACTTTTTCCAGAGAAGAAAATATGTCTCTTTTGCTGTGTGGAAAACATAACAGTTCACATTTTCTTTTAAGTTTGGAAACACTGAGCTGTTACTTGAACTTGTTTAATAAAGGGGAATTTCTGATATTGGCAGAGAATAACTCTGTAAAAATGTCTTTCTCTCTGCAGTAAGGATTTAAATTGCCCAAGATATTCAACACTTTGAAAGTACCATTAGCATTTCACTTTTCAGATTTCCATTTGTGGGAATATGAGAAAATGAAGGAATGCCTTTTTCTGGTTGGTTCCTTTGCAGAATTTCAGTGCCTCTTTTCTTCAGCTTGTTCTTTTAGCTCTGTTTGCCCTTGTAACTTAAAACCAAAAGGGAAGTGAGTAGTTTGAAAGAAAGATATTTGCTTTACAGCTAGTGGCTCTAGCTAAAAAATCCCATTGCTCTCACACATTGAGTGAGGCAGCCTGAGGTTTAATTACAAAGCTTGTAAAGAATTGTGTATTTCTTACTTTAAATAGACACTTTTTGGAGACTTCTGTGGTGATTTTGGTAATGCTTTGGGTGCTTTAGTCTACATTTTTCTAAGAAAATGAAGTTTAGAGGATTGATCAGTCTTTCCATATTTTTGTCTGTCAGGTCGTCAAGGATTAGGGTTGTCCTGTGCATGGCCAGGAGCTTGACTCAATGATCTTTGTGGGTCAGTTCCAAGTCAGATACTCTATGATCATCTCCTATCATTTTGAACCAAGGCATGGATATTCAGTTTTAACCAAGACATGGATATTCAGTCCATAGAATCAGAGCAGAGGTAGTCCAAAATGAATCTCTGAAGTAGGTACAGTACAAGTTTTCTTCTATGTATCCACAGCAATTGCTCATGTAGTGTGAATATAACCAGTTTTTTCTTTAATAAGTAACTGTAAAAATATCCTTTTGGGGCTCATTTTGTGGCTAAATCAAGTCAATTTATGAGCAAATTTTAATAGGGTTCTGCTGTGATCGTTCTGCCTAGCATCTGGCAAACCAGTTGTTGTTGAACTCTCAGTATTTGGGTATTTTCCCCTTTTCAATCACTCCACTGCAGTTGCTATAGGAACAGAGGGTATGTTAATGTAGTTCAATTAAAAATATTTTAATCAATTTCTTTTCTCTAAATTACTTTCATGCTAATAAATTTTGGGTCCATTTATAATAAGTATTCTTTTATTGCTACCATAACAGAATAAATCCGAATTATTCTAATGTCAACAGTCTTCAGGTGTGTTCTGGAAGAGACTTTTCCACCATAAGAAGTCCAAGATTTGTAGTTTTTTTTTCATCCAAAACAAACCCCAGGGGGTTTTAGAAAAGATTTTTGCCTATTTGAAGTATCTAGATTGTGTGTTATTCAAACCTACACACTGAAAGTAGAAGACTAACTGTTATAGTTAATAGAACATCTTCAAAAAGTTATTCAAGTCACTTAAATTAGCCTCTGTTCTCATACAGGAAACATACCCATACAGTGTAAAATTCCCCACCCCAGGGGAGGTACCCTGGGTGTTCACACCTATAGCTGAACATATATTAACCCATTGGACTTTGTGTTTCGTGGGCTTCCCCCACCCCCAACAGACCGAGACTGTGACCATCACTTTGACCAGCAGACATTGGAATTGCAACAACCAGCTCTTGCTGCTGGACCTATTATGGGTTGTGATTATTGACCTTTCTACTCTTGTCTTTTCTTTCTCTTTCCTCCTTTTCCCTTAAACATTTTCTGAAGTGTTGTTTTTATGCTTTTATATTTTTGCAGTTCTAACCAAAATGGCTACATTTTAAAATTTGTCTAGTACCTTATTCTACGTTAATGTTCTAAAGTTTGCAAGTAAAAATTTGTTATTGAACCTCCTAAGAATTTTGTTTCTGCTGTGCACCACTCAGAATGAACCAAACAATCCTTCCTCAAACTCATTGGGCAGAAGGGGCATAACAGTGTGCTAAGGTCAGCATGTGTGATCATGTCCATGCAATAGCAGTGGGAAAAAAACCACTCTACTTCCAGGTTTTCGGGTGCAAGTTTGTATTCATTCTGCGCATTTCTAAAGAGGAAGAGTTGCCCATAGGGCAAAATTTCGTTCTTTGCCTCTGGAGTAATAACGGAATGACCTGTGTTTATAAACTATTGTTCGGAAGAATCTGTTGCTATAAAGATTAAGTCACATGCAGTCTGAATAATGTTCTGCACATACTAAACCTCCCCATGGGCTAGTTAAGGAAAACTGGTTAGCAATTCAAGGAACGTGGTTTTTTGATGTAGAAGGTTCAGTGGTAGAACTGTAGAAAAAGAGGTAAATAGGTACCTGACGCAGTTTGTCACACACACACAAACACACACTCACACTTTGATTAGAAGGTATGGACTAAAACTACATTTATTTAAAAGTTTGACTCCATTACATAGTATTTCTACAGAGGCCAGGGATTGGGGGAGAAGGTTGATCCTTCTCCCCATCCCATTGGTCAAGACAACTGTCCATCAGCTGTCTGTATCTCTAAGATCAGGAATGAAAACTTTCCTTGGACTACAATAACATTGGCTATGTTTACAGACTAGAGTGTGAGAAAGAACCCAAACCATGGAACTGTGAAACAGAAGAGAAGGCTGAAAAAATCAGGGTGACAGGTACCCAATTGATTTATTTAATCATAGGTTTTTTACATTTCTCATGATTAAAATGTGGAGAGTTAACCATCAGCCTTGAAAAGTAATTAGAATACAGAATAATAAAGAATGTAAGGAAAAAATGATGGAAAGAAATAATTTTTATTCTCTCTTCTGAAATCTTCATCTATTTCTCTGTTATATTCCAGTTTTCATTACTTATTTTTGTCTGGAATAATTTCACTTGACTATATATCTCTTGAGTGTATATTTTCCTCGCTGATATAATGAGAGGTCAGAAATATTGGAGACCAAATTCATCACTCATTTGCCCAGTCCATTTATGTGGCCATCTCACCACATTGTATGTTTACAAGTAAAGAAACAGGCTCCTCTCTGAGAGGTAAAAGCAAATGTCCCGTTTGTGTTTCAAAACAAATGATGTGTTAATCTTTTTATAGCTTCTTAGTTTAGTGTGGGTTTAGTTAGCTAATATCTTCAATAGTAAAAGGAGAGCTAAATGTATGTAGCAAAACTGGTTAGTGTGAATTCATGTATACTTTCGGAAAGCAGCTTTGGAAATATGAAGTGTATCATGTCACATCATTTTCTCTGAAAATGAAAATCTTAAAAAACTTCGAAGCATAGCAGTTCCATCCCCCTGAATAAAATAGGCTTATTCTTTATCTCTGAACATCCTTTATTTGATATAACCCTAAGGAATGGTCTGTGGACCCAGTCCTGTATTCTTCATCTCAGGAGCAGTACAGTTGTGATGAGATACAGTCAGCTCTGTCACTGAAACTATCTGGACTCTGCATTGTGAACCAGAGTAAAGGACTTGAACCACATAAAAAAATGTTGAAATGGTAAAATAAGGAAACCTCTCCTTATATTCTGTAGTGGTTTTCTATTTAATTTCTAGTCTGTAATCTACCATATTTCTCCTGCATTTGTCTTTCCCAAAATCCATCTCCCGATGCCAGCATGACCCTGTCTTCCTGCATGTCATTACTATGCTTCTTTACTTATCTGCTATCAAGAAAATAACATTGTGGTTAGCTTCTGAGTGGTAAAACCTCTTAAGACATCCTCTGTATGCATTTCGTTCTGGATGATGCATGTGGGCTTCCCTGCATTCCTTTTGCTTTCAGCTGCTGTACTGTTTTCTTTCAGAATATTGAAAGATCATGTCTGATTGCAGCCCTCTTCATTTGGGTGAAAGATTGTAGTTCATGGAGTTTCCTAATTATTCCAGATCCAATGTCAGAGAAACACTGAAGTCACAAATTTTTCAAGACCCAATTTGCCAAGAGTTAATGGAACAAGAAATGAGCGTAAACCAAACTGGTTTTATCCTTCTGATTAGTGTGCACTGACTGTCAACTGGACTGAAAGATCATTCAGTTTATCAAATGGATTTTCACAACATCTAGCAGTTCTCATTACAATAGGTACAGAACTACCTGGACCTTTAATTTTTTCCCACCTGTCAAAGACCTTACTGACAATAATGAAAGTGGGTATCTGAACTAGCTTGATAACTACTTCTTTTCCTTTCAGACCCTTAAGATTTTGAAAATCTGAATTCCAGGAAAGCATGTTTATCTACTTGCTCATTAGCTTTTATTCTTGTAAACTGGCAAAAATATTTTAAATATTATTTGCAGCATTTTGAAGTGAAATAGGATGTATAAAGCGTTGTTTCAACTTTCAGTGTTTTCAGTGTTTGGAATTATTTCCAGGACCAATAAGGCATATGTAGAGGTGCTACCCCAGACATATATCTGCATCTAAACTCCACATCAAATATTCTGAGTACCTGGAGAATACTGAAAAGACTCTCTTGTTCTTTGTAGTACTATAGATATACATTTCTTTCCCATGTAATGCAACAAGGACAATGAGAGTCACTGATATTCAAAATAAACACGAAATATGAACTGACAAAATCTGTTAAACAGATGATAGAGCAACCATATATTTTAAATACTGTCACTGTATGTACTAGACTTCTGTGTTTAATTCATGGAAACATTAATTTCAGTGCTAAACCTCTCCTGACAGGCACAGTATAACAAGTCTTCAAATAATAAAACACACCTAATTTCATCTCAACCCCTTTTCCATAAGCAAATGCATAAGTTGGTCTCCAGAGGTACACAATCTCATCTACATAGCAACCTAAATATTTAAAATTAGTATCACTACTGAGGGAGGGGTGGAGGGTTTACTATGAAGGGACTTGATCTACAGTTGCTGTTTAATACCAGCCAACTTAAATCTCATGCCAAAAATGTCTGGTGTTTGTTTTCTTTTGTGAAGAAGCAGATGATTGTCCAGATGATATCCAGATGATTAAAAGGAAGCTGAATCTGTATCCTATCAAAGCTCCTCTGATGCTCATCCATAATTTCTCCTTTCTCCCACTGTACATACTTTCATGTGCAAAAAGCTTCAGATAAACCTATATTCAGAGGCTATTGATTAACAAAAAGAGTACAGTAGTGTGCTGAAACTGAATTTTTACACTAAATTGCTATGTGATCAATATCCAATACATTAAATATCTTCTTTGCAATGAAAATTATCCTGTGTCCTATCCTGCTTCATAAATTACCTCAGAAACAGCAGCTGACATAAAAAAACCTTTGTGGTCTAGGCCAACATGTGTAATATTTCCCCATGAACCAGATAATAGCATATTTGTAGTAATTTTGTTTGCGAGGGACTGATTTCAAAGATTGAAGCTTCCAGACATAATATTTCTTCTGTTGAGAAAAGATTTTTTAAAAATAATTTGAATGCTATTTTTAGGCACCATGGTATTAATTTAGCATATTAAAATACCCCCTGCAGAGTATCTTCTGTGCAGAGTAAACATGTCAGTTGTTTTTTTTAGTTTATGTTGTAGCAAATTCTTTTTTAGAGGTCTCTGTAACTTGCAAGAGACAATTTTTTCCAGGTTTATTCTCCTTCAGTGTGAATAAGTACACTATGCCTTCTTTACTGTAGAGAATTATAGAGCATAGTTCATCTCACCTGTTTAGACAGTTACTTTAAGATGGGATGAATCACTCTTTAGATCCTATTGATCATATACACAAGATTCCAAATTATTATAAAGAGAGACAGTTCAATACCATCAAATAATAGATTCTAATGCACATTGCATCCTGTCTTCTATCACCTGATCTCGTGTGAGAAGGAATATGTGCAGTTTTCCTCAAAGAATTGATAAGCAATTTCTCATATGGATAAAGGCCAAGACAGCTGAGACTGTTCAGCCTGGAGGGGGGTGTCTCATTAATGTGTACAAATATCTGGAGGAAAGGTACAAAGAAGGAGTCTTGTCTCTTTTCAGCGGTGCTGAGTGACAGGACCAGAGGCAACAGGTGGAAGCTGAAACTCAGAAGGACCCCTCTGAACTTCAGCACTTTTTAATGTGAGGGCAGAAGTTGCCCAGGGAAGTTGCATACAACCAACTCTAGGCAGCCCTGCTTGAGCAGAAGGGTTGAACTGAGTGACCTTCATATGTTACTTCCAATCTCAACCATTTTGTGCTATTACATCTTGTCTTGGTTAGAAAAGACAGGTGTCTGCTAGGGAGGGCAGGACCTCCCTTTGGAATGAAGAGTTCAAACTCCCTCCCTCCAAATTATTAAAACTTTGATATTAAGTCAGTTCTCAGGCAAAGATATGGGGATAGGAATAACAGCTCTTTACCAGTATGTACAACAAGGCAAACAAACAACAACAACTACAGCACTAACAAACAAAACCAGGAACCTCGAGGGGCTTTTGTTTCACAAAGCCCGGGGCAGTCTGGTCTCGGTGCAGGGCCCCGAGAGCGCCAAGCTGGAACAGTAGAAAATCCTGGGCTGGTGGGTGGGATGTACCAAAGCTCCGCGGTGGTAGCTGGAAGGGCAGGGATGTCCTGGCAGGGCCGGGCAGTGCGGGGACACAGCGAATCCAGAGCGGTGCCGAAGGAAAGCGGCGGCGGTGGGACGGGGCCGGCTCAGCCCAGCAGGGCAGGAGGAGGAGAGCTCAGAGTCCCTGGGCACACGAGGAGATGATGGGAGATTTCCTCAGGAACGGACCCAGTGATGGCAGTGAGAAACTCTTCCTGCAGCAGGAGCGGCCTGACCCTTCTCTCTCCGATGCCGAGAGCAAGAGAGCGAAGTTGTCCCCACTCCTGTCCTTTACCTGCCCAAAACCTCACGGTATCTCTTTTTTCCCTTGGGGAGAAAAACTCTCAGAGACCACAAAAGGGTGTAGCCCAGTGCTACACCTTCCCTTGGCCATTTCTTTTGTTTTGGTCAAGCCCCCATAAGCACCCCGTAATTAGTCTCCTAGCAACTTATTGGGAAAAATTCTATAAGAAAAAAACCAAAACAAATCTGACCCCCAACACATCTAGATTCTATTAATGATATTTACATAAGGATTTTACTGATGGCAGACTATTTAAATGATATGTAGGCTCTTTGAGGGTGGAATTTTTTTTTTTACAGAACGATCTCTCAATTTATGTTCCTTCTGCTCTTATGAAAGGGGAGCAGCACACTTCCTCTTTCATAATCATTGATGGTTTGGTTCATTTGAGTGAGTTGTCTGACTCTTAAATGAACTGGGTTCAGCTTTCTGGATCATCAGCATACTAAGCACATGGAGGGAAAAAATAAATTTTTCTTCTTGTTTAGCTTCTTAAATCTGCTCACATGCATCACATGCATCAGTAGTATAAGGGAATTCACAGCCAGTGGCAAAAAGTAGTTTCCCCTTACTTTTGTTGTCTGCCATGTCAGACTTCATCCTAAAAAAAGGAACAACAGGTTAAGCAGCAACTGTTTAATTTTTCTACTTATTCAACTAGATTCTGTGGTCAACAGTGATTATGGAAGCATACGCATCAACAATTTACTGTACCCACTTGCAAAAGAGCTTCATCTTCTGAGCAGTAGTCTTGGCTTAACACCTCAGTCTGGACCTACCAAATCTCAGCCCAGGTTGTCCGGAATCTTCTTAGAAAACTCATTTGCAAACTTCATTCACTACCTTTTCTAAAAGTAAGGTGTCTGGTTGTGCATGATTTCAGATTGAAAACAAGTGAAACTCTGTGGTTGGGGTTTTGTTTTGCTGAGACCTCCTGGGTGCATGAGGATCTGTAGGGGGGAGCTGGGGCTGGTGGTGCAGGGAACCCCATGGAGCAGAGCAGTGAACACGCCAATGAACCAAATAGGCAGCTCAAGTCTTGCAAAGAGAAACTGCAACTTCACAGGCGATTTAGCTGGTACAATTTATTCTAATTTATTACAGTAAACTACATATTAGCAAATGTTAACAGATCAGGGTAGATTTATGTCACGGAAGGCTACTGTGCTAATGAGTAGCCCCCGCATTAGCATTGCCTGGAGCAGCACATGCTCTCTCTGGCCTCTTCTTACGATGTTTTCCCATTACCATCGCAGCAGAAACAAGCCTTTCACATCCTGTAATCTCTGACGGAGAGGAAACTTGTTTAGAAGGTAAAGAAGGGAACTGGCTGATGGCTATTTGTATGAACTACAGCTCTGGTTGTTTTTATTTGGGCATTTACTTGAAGAAGCACAGGAATTACTGGGTACTGAGCACTTCTCAAAATCCATATTCCAGTTGTGGTTACTGCTACAGTGGTTGTAGTTTGTACGTTTGCATTCCTGCTAACTGTGACTACCAACTTTTCTACTGTTTTTTTTTTCTTTTTCCCTCTATACAAAATAGGATTCCTAACACCAGTCACAACAAAAGATTTTTTTTCAATAGAATGCTTTTTTTTTTGTTAGTGCATATAAAGAAATACTTTACTTTCAGCATTATAGTATCTGGCTTAAAGAGGGAAAAATATTCTGTAGGTTTTGCTAATTAACTAATATAAAGCATTTGAGATCTTGGATTGGCAGGTGCTGTCAAAGGATAAAATATGATCAACATACCTTTAAATCAATGAAAGTTCAAGAGTATCACAATTCAGAGAGCAAACAAACTAATTGTTTACTCTTCACTCTGCTGCAGTCTGTAAGTGCAGGCTCAAAATTAATGTAGTATACTTTAGCCACCCAGCTAAAACCCACAAAAATCCATATAAAACACCTTCCAAATTCCTCAATGCCAGATTGTGCTAGTTTAAGAAAACTCTTTCTGTGATACCTTTTCTTCTTTTAAATGTTTGGTTTTTTATTAAATACCAATTAAATAGCATTTGAAAGGATTGGAACGATATTTTCACACATTCATTATTCAACTGTTGATAAACCTTCTCCTAAATGTCTCTAATGATAGAGTCTGCATTTTCCCCACTCTCTTGCCAGACAACTCTAAAGAAAACTTTACATACTGAGTATTAGCAAATTGTCTGAAGACAACACTGTGATTTTTTTTTTTAATAACCTGTGAGTACATGATTAAGTCCTGGTTTGTAACAATCATTAACTTTTGTTGGTCCTTTTATCCGGCAGTCTGGATTTCACTCTATGGACATGTGCAAGGTTCCTCATTTGTTTTTTCTCCTGAGTACCATTTGCATTTGCCATATAACACCTCATTGAAGACAGGAAAAAGGAGAGAAGTGCAGATACCCGGATTTTCTTAAATGCTGTAGCCACTTCGAATTGCCCCATCAAAATTCCAGATCCTTTTCCTTGGATAAAAGTGCAGGTGGTGGTGGGTTGCAGGAGTTACTCCTAAGCTAAGCTCTTGCCAGCTACCAGCAGAGAGGGTGGAGAGGGGAGGGAGAAGGCGCTGGTGGGGCTGTGGGTGTCTGGCTGCTGCCCGGTGTGGGTTTTGGCAGCTGGGGGGAGGCAGAGCTGCTCAGAGCTAGCTCGGGGGAAACAGCCAGGGACTGGAGCCTGGAGACCTTTAGTTTTCCTGGAACTGCTCTGTAACATTTTCAAAAATGAGGAATTCCCGAGAATAATAGAGAGAGAAGGGGGTGGGAGAAAGAGAACTAGAAATGGAATGAAATCCCTGACCATCATTCATTCACTGGTGAAAGGAAGGGGGAAAGGGAAAAGACAGGAATGCAAAGCTTTAAACAGTTGAAATTTTGGTATTTCCAGTTTGGAAAACCTTGAATAATCTAAAAAATTTTTGAGATTTGCTTTGCAATTTCCTTGTTAAAATAATAACGAGAAAATTAGTTACTATTCTTTGTGCACTCCACTGATTCTTTCAGGTTGGATAAAGCTTTGTGAGGGTATTTTTTTTTCCTCTATACATAAATTAATGTATTTTAAGACCAGAAGGGACTGTTCATCTGACCTCACACATAACAAAGGCATCTCGTTTGCTGTATATTAATTACTGCTTCAAGTCTGATTCAGCTGCAGCATACCACAGAGAAATCTTCCTACTTCAAACCATTATCCCCCTGTTTATATGTCAATGAGCTCTATTGTCCTTTTTTTGCAACCATCACTTCGGCAAGTCTAACTTGCCAGGATCTCAGGTCCAGTCGAACTCTCTTCCTCTTGGTTCTCCTCCTCCAGTCCTGAGAGAACAGTAGGTTAGTCTTCCTGATTAAATAAAAGACTTAACTTTTGATCATGACAAAAGTCATATCATTACCTAAGCAAATGACATAAAACAAGGCCAGCAAAGCAGTGGGTTTGTTTTTTTTCACTCTTCCTCTCACAAAAGTGCCAAAAGCAAACTATTGTGATGGCTGAGGGTTTTTTTTTTCCCTCATTTAATTAGTTAATTAAAATATGCATTCAAATTAGGGTCCAAGATTGTCCCTGTAGGACTTTACTCAAAAATTACTCCATATTTATAGTTGCATTTCAATAGCTGCTGATTTCTAATCTGTACTGTGTTCTCTGTTGACTTTACAACATTCTAGTTTACTGTTCATAACATTGTGCGGTGTCCTGTCAAATAATATTTGATTTATTTACATTGTTACCTTTACCAAATCTGTAATTTCACTTGCTATTTAGTACTTCATGACCCTTGCAGACAAACTGCCTCTTGGCATTTTTTTCTTCAGGGAGAAGGGAAAGCAGAGGTGACAGGCTGGAGCTGTGACCAGGCAGGAACCTGGGAAGGATACAAAGGAAAGGATCTGACTGAGCGCAGTGTGGGCAATGAATGGCCTGAACAGGGCCAGCTTAAGCAGAGCCCCAAGTTAACAGTGTGGCTCCTTGGGAAGCGCAAGAGAAGAGGCACTGTGATCCTGATAGGAGTGTGGAGGCAGTAACTCCACCTGACAGTCAGGGTTGAACACCTCAGAAACTCGTATATGTGAGTAATTCCTGTGGATATCACAGAGATGTCTGCGTGATTCCTCATCTTTCTTTCCTGTGTTCAATCTGGCCTCCTCTAATGACACCACAATAAATGTATAAATTACAATAAATTACATGTATTACAGATGATTCCCTTTTCTTTCTTCCTGTACATTATCACATGTACCATGAGGTGAGATTATATAGTTAGTTACTTTCTACATGCACAGGATATTCAAGTAATAGACTTAATTTGTGCTCTTGGAACAGCAGAGGTATTAGCTTCTCCAGTAAGATATTTCTCTTCCAGCATAGAAAAAACATAAGAAATCAGGAATGACAGTTATGTTGTATTACAATCAACACCCCTGATTTAATGAACTTTTGATAATAGTGTCAATAAGATAGTCTACTGCTTTGTTGAAAATTTTATCTTGCAATATCTCTACTAACAGCAACTAAACAGATTATTCATACATATACTTTCATTAAGTGGACAGTGATATAAATCTTTTGTATTTAACCACTAACCTCAAATGAATACAGCACACTGGAAAAAAACCTATTTTCATTGACTGCGTTACTTCAACTGGCTTCAGTAATGCCTTCAATATATATTCTCTGCTCAGTTTATCAACAAGAAAGTTTTAGCAGAGATTTTGGGTTGTTGTTTTTCCGTTTTTCTGCGAATACAAGAGTGATCAGAAGCCAAAGCAGCAGGGCATTGAAGTTTGTCTCACTTTGATTTGCTTCATCTAGAACAGAACAGATCCAGTAGTGTGCCAGTTTAAGGCACTTTCCAAGTTGTGCACATTAAAAACTAGTACTGGAGTAATGCCCTGGCCTCTCTAATAAGAAGGAACATTCTAGGATGTATTTGGGAGAGAGAGAGGATGACAAAGATGAGGGAAATGTGATATTGTCCTACACCAGTGGGAAGCCTGACGAGAAAATAAGGGGATTTTCCTAAAAAATAGGCCAAGACTCCAAAGCATTTAAAATAAAGACAGCTACAAAGAATAAGGAAAAACACATTCATTCTACCAGTGCACAGTCAATATTTAAAGGTTTATTATTCTGAAAAGGTGGTTGTGGGGTTTTTTTTATTTTATTTTTCCATCCAACTTCCTTTTTTAAAAAGAGAAAGGGGGTATTGTTCTTCCAAATTAGATTTAGTGAAATATGACTTTTCACCACACGTATACACAAACGAGAAGGGCAAATCATGCAGGCATTTCACAGGATGCCCTCCAAGTGGTAGCTCCTGTGGGCAAGCACCTGAGTTGCTATTCTGAGAAGATCCTCAGACTCAGCATGTGGTTTGTCCAGTACCAGACATGCTGGGTCAGGGAGTCATGATATCCTCACATGGTAAGACCAATCTCTTGGACCTTCTCTGGCTATAGGCAGTGGCTCTACGTGTGCACCAGATGTATGTTAAGTGCAATCTCACTGAGTGCACAACATATTCATTAAAGATGTTGCTGTCATCCTTAAGCTCTTGTAGGTTTTAGAATTAATGTCTGTTTTGCTTACACTCTGTTGTATTTCCTTCCCATTCCCTTGGTGCGTAAATAAGATTTTGCTTCTGTGATAACTCTTACAGAGCCTCTGCATTACTGAGTGACTCAGCATTACAAATAGGATATACATTAGTTATATGCAAACAATCACATCTATACTGAATTACCCAGAGCATACAACAAACACAATATGTTGACATTATGCTACTATCTGGACTTTCTGGCAGTTGCAGGTCCTGCAAAATACTACCTGATCTGGCACAAAGTTAGAGTGGAGTGACAATACTCGATTCTGCATAAAGTCTGCCAGCATAACAAGAACCCCAGCTTTGGTTTGGTTACAACAAATTTGCAGTAGATTGAGTTCAGGCTGTGTTGGAGGGCTTTTTTTATTCTGTAGCCAAGATATTTTTAGAATGTGGTTCTAAAATCCCTAATCTGGATTTACTGTATCATCAAACAACGACTTGAGTTTAATGGCAAGAAGGGTCGTTGAGAAAATGTATTCCAAGTCAATAGAGCAAAGTCATGGAAAACATGATTCTCTTATTGGTTTGTCTGATTTGATAAATGACTCTTAAGAGTCAGCTGAAAGAGGAGAAAATTGTTGATTCTGGCTTTCTAATTCCAAAAAGCAGATTATTATGTATTTAGCAGTATTTAAAGCTATCTGCTTTTAATATAAGCTGTTCACAAACATATCCCAGCTATGCCTTTCTGCCTACAAATCAGAGTCTGTGGCATATTCTGCTTCCTTGAATTGACCTCTGCATTGGTGGGCAATACATGGAAAATGGCACTGACAGTTCATGTCATCTGGCTTAATCTTCTCCCTCCCTATCTCTGAACAATGAAAATTTGGCAAACTACTTCATGTTAATTGCCATGAAGAATAGAATAGACTAGACTAGACTAGACTAGACTAGACTAGAATAGAAGTAATGCATGTGATATATGTAATATATGTAATATTTTTAATATATGTTATATATTACCTATATATAATCTGAGCTCTACTTTAATTCTCTAAAATATCAGTGTTTGGTATTTTCAAATATATTGCTGTGCCTGATATACTCTAAAAGAGTATCTCTTTGGCAAAAAGTCAGCAGGTATTTATAAATGAGGCACCAAAGCTCTTAACTGTTTTGCATCCAAAGTGTAGAATGAAATCCAAAAGTTTCAGTTAATTTCCCCTGACAGGCCTAGGGAAACAGATTCTTCACATGGAACCCCAGATCCTTATACTGTGCAGAAACCTGCTCAGGGTCACTAGAGAAGTCAGCCATATATATTAAGCTGACATACACTGAGGTGCTCAGTGAATGTCTGCTAAAAAGTGCTTCTGTATATTTGAGATCTGCCACTTGCTCCCCTTCCCCCTGCAGTGGAAACTTGAAACCACTCCCTTAAGTAATTGAGCAGGATTCAACTTTTCTTCTGAAAGTTATTGACTGGACAAGAACCTTTTTACATAAAGGCCTGGGGATTATAGCAGTTGCAAAGGAAGCACTTAATTAATTTTGCTTCTCACCCTGAAAGAATTCATATGCATATCTGCCACCTCCCTCCCAAGGAAATGTGAACCCCCAAGCCACACACACTGACAGAGGATGAAGGGCAGAGCAGCAAGAAGACACACAAAGGGCTCACAGACCCTTCTTGTGGAGCTGGAGCATGCAATTTCACAAGTCAGTGAGCCATGCAAACTTGGCTTTAGCGTCTGGTGGATAGTCAGTCATATGGAAAGAGGTATCCTGGGTTTCGACTCATCTATTTTATACTAAATAGCAAGATTTAGGCTGTGTGTATGAGGATTTGTGCATCCACCTCTCTCTCCCCACTTTCCAGCCACAGTGCTGACAACTGCAATGTTCACAGCTTAGTTCCAGCATGAATACTGCAGCTTCATTTCAGCTGCAGGTATATGCTTGCTGCACAGAGTCCTGCATCAACAGAGGACCTAAGCTTATGCTTCCGCAGACTGCAGCTAAACTTATGCTTCCCTGGACCTTCAAGGACCTACCTGCAAAAGAGTTTCATCTAGGGTATCACATTTACTCTGTCCTGTGATAAAGGATGCTCATCTTGTGGCTGTCATCCCTCAAGTATTTAAGTCATCTGACTTCTACAGAAGGTGCTTCTCCAGCTGGTTCTGGGATACAGAACCTTGGAATTACATGCTGTCACCAAATATTTTATGTGCTTGAATCCAAATCTGAAAAACAGTCTCTATGAAATTCAGTCCTGAGCGTAGGATTGTTCATATTTATATTAAATAGAAAATATAAAAGCAGGTAAGAGGATTCTATGTTGGTTTTTTTTTTTTGCCATTTACATAGCGTAGAAGATACCTGTGACACAGTATAAAAAATCAGAGTTATGCTGTTCCCTCTCTCTAAGGAGAAGTCTAAGGTGGACAAATACCATACAGATCTTGCATTAGTGGGACATTATGGTTGCAGCCAGACATGATAGGTAAAACAAAAGAAATAGAATTCTGATTACATTGGTATTTCAGGATTAATCAAACCTTTGTCACTTTGCAAAGCATTCTGCCCATATTTCAAGCATGTGGCCTCTACTAAATTCAGGATTTCTTTTTTACATTTTACAAATATTACTGTAATGGTCCCAGTTGTTCCATGACATTTTTATTGATCACAGTTTTTCATAAGCAGAGTTGTGTCTCAGAAGTATGAGTGGTTTGTCTGTGTGTAAATCCTGCCAACAGTTTATCTATTCTAACCTCGCTTTTGCCATTAACTTATGTTGTGGATCTGCATTCATAATTTAAGTTTGATTGCTGATCTCACTTAAATTGGAGCTCTGCCACTAAATTCAATGGAGATAACTTAGGCCTTTATCCATTTCATCTCCTGTTTCTATATTACCAAGACGAAAAATTATTGTGCTGGATGCTGAAAGAGTGGTCAGGTCAGAGCAGATATTATGCTGCTGAATCTTGAAATGTGTAGGCATTTTATGTTAAACTGTCACTGTCTGATGAACACAAGTGGCACTGGGAGTCGGGGATAGAAGCCCAGCCCTGGCCCTCCAAACCCAGGGTCCAGCTTCAAACATGGGCTGCAGCAGGGGCATCTCCAGTCTGCTCTGCTTCCAGCCTTGTCACTCCCACCTGCACATCCCAGGGGATGTGATCTCCAAGTCACTCTGTTGCTCTGTACCTTGCCACTGGTGTGCACATTTACTTCCTTGGGATAACCCAGAAATAAATTTCAGTTCTCTTGCTTCCTGAAAGAACTTCCTGGTGGGTATTCTAGCAACTAAGCAATTATGCTACCATAGGATCAGAGTTGGTTAATTGGCCCTGGCCACAATTAACATTTGGGTCTTCTCTGGGGACTTTTAACTGAGTTCAAGTACCAATTCAACTCACCCATTGAATGAGAGGAACTGGGGAGACATAAGCATCCATTTTCCACTTCTGGGTGTACGTGGGAGACTAAAGGTAAGTATCTCAGGTTTTAAGCTAAAAGGGAGTCACCCAATGAATTTCTGTAGTACATGTACATGGGACAACCCTGAAAATTAGGACAGACTGTACTTTTCTCCAAGACTGTGGCAAGATTTGGACATCCATTTCACATTTTAGATGGAACTGAGCAAATATATGTAAGAGAATCAGCAGAAAAAAGTAACAATATTATATTTTTCCTCCAAGATTTACAAATGTATGCTACCTGCGATATTATGATATCTTAATATTCTTACTTCAGATTCTGCTAGGCTTTACATCTTTGTACATCTATGGATTTCATTCACTGGCTGCATCACTTGCTTCCTCACAAAAGAGCAGATAGTAACAGGTAGTGAGACAGGAGCTCTCATCTACTTCTGCTCAGCCTTGAAGTGTTTCTATACTATCTATATTAATTAGTGATAACTTGTTTCAGATTGAGATCTTGGAAACCTGGAAACTTCAAAAACTATTATACTGAGATGTATGCTAGAATATCAGCAAATGCAAATACAAATGCAAATGCAAATGAAAAAAAAAAGGCAAAAAAAGAAACCAAAAAAACCCAAACAAACAAAACCCTCACAAAACTCAACACTCCAACCCACCCCAAAAAGTTCCCTTTTCAACACTGTTCTACATCTGATATTCCCAGATCACTGGAGTGAGAATTTAATGCAAATTTCTCAGACAGGTAAACAAGCCTGGGAAAACACCACCCTCTGGGAAAGGTGCCCTGATTCCTAAAGCCAGATAAACACAGAATTTTTTTAATGAGATAGGCGGGAGACAGGACCCCAGCCTGAAGCAGAATGGAGAGGACAGGCAAAAAGAGTAGAGCAGTTTAATGAATTTGTGTTTACAGCTACTGACATCCAGTGAACTGAATATATATGCAACTGGCTCTCTCATGGCTTGTTTTCCTGTTTCTCCTTGTCCTAAAATTAGAGATACTCTCCAGAATGAAAGCTGTATGGTGGCCAATCCAGGGTCTCTGGGAGAGAACAGGAGTAATTCTACTGAACTTGGTCAGAAATACTAGATGATGAACACAATCATTGAAAATGTGGTCTGATCAGAAACAGCCATTTTATCATGCAGCGGAGGAGTGGAGAGGACTGGCAGGAGCCACAATTTAACCAGCTGCAGTAAGAACTGATAGAAGCTGTTGATCTGCCCTCTGATACAAGTCCACTCTTTCTCTTTACCCTTCTGTAATTCATACAGCTTTTGAATATCTGATAGCTTATATAATACATAGAATTCACAGTGCGGCCTGTCTGAAGGAATAGTATTTGAAAAATTCTGTTTTGAATTCCCCATTACTTTTGCCAAATGAGAGCTACTGTCTGAGCTGAGCATTCCTCAGTGTCTTCTAAATCACCATGCCTTTGTATAATATGTATGATTAAGTACTTTGTAAACAGCTTTATGTTTAATAAAATGCTACAAAGAAGGAGTTATGATGGATTAGGTTTCTTTTCTAGGATCCTAAAGTATTTTCCTACCTAGTTTGGAATACATTTTGTTTCCTATGATGCATTCAGTTGAAGCATTGCTGTCTCTGTAGAGTGTAGAGAAGTATTGTGAAGTTATAAGGTAGTGTCTGCATTCATTATACAGTAATATAAGCTGCTGCCATCCAATTCACATGGCCTTTACAACTTCACCTAATTCTCTCTCTTATGTAAAGAACCTAAGTAAAGTCCATTGAATTTATAACCATGGATCAGTATAGTACAGTGTTATAAAATCTTTATCATGAGAATATAAATTAAGTTACAGGGACTATTGTGTTCAGCCAGTCCTTTTTTTTTTTTTTTATAGGACGTAAATAACTTTACAATGTTTTCCAAAATCCTTGCAGAGTTTCTTCTGTGAGCTCAAAGGATCAGCTCCTTCAACATCACTGATGAGGTCCTCACAGCAATACCTTGGCTAAGAGACACCAACTAATGTCACTGGTTTCAGCTGATTCAGATGTTGCTGTGTGCAGTTCTTTACTGCCTGGGACATGAGACTCCAAAGTTCAAAAACAAGCCTTGCATAGCAGTAGTGGTCTCATGCAGTGCTAGGAGAAATTCAGTCTACTGTGGATACTCAGTCAAAGAGCTTGGATACAATGCTGTGTTGAGATTTTTCTCCACAGCTGTCAACATGAAAGGTAGCAGCCTGTCCCAAGGAGTAAGAAGCTATCATTTAAATTATCGGAAAGGAAGTTCCATGTAGCAAGATTTCTCTTTGTTATTCATTCTTTGGCTACGTAGGTAGTAGAACAGGGGTTATTTAGTATAAGCTGTTCAAGTCTGATTCCTGTAGCATAAAACTAACATTGAAATTCTGTGGTCTCCTCACCTATGCAGACATCATGAGAATCCCCATCCACATGGGGTGGCCTCTTCATAGATCTGGTAAATTTGTTGGCAGGACTGAAGCACTAATTCCAGTAAACTTCCTATTTAAACATTACTATTTGGTTAATAAGAGCAGTGTACAGAGCGTGCTCAGATGCTTGGTGGAGTAATCAGCACAGTAACCAGTGGCAAAGCTCCCAGATAAGAAAAAGAGTGATGCTAATTTTTTGTGGGAAAGTGTCATGCTGCTTGAGACACACTGTAGTTCTGCCCACGCTTAGTAATAAGAAAGCAATGTAGTAAAATGTTTTGATAATAGGTTCCCAGAACTAGCAATGAAATGTAAACACCTGCATATTCCAGTTCCCTGCCTGTAAATGGTCAAAAAAACCAATCCCTTCCTACTGAGTTAACAATGTTTGAACCCACAGCAATCAATGAGAATTTTGTCTCTGAACTGTAAAAGGCTCCAAGGAGAGCCTTCTCTATTCAAAATTATTTAAAATACTGTGGACATATGTGTGATAAAAATGCTAAAGGGAGAATTAGGCATTGCAATCACTAGAAGTATTCCAGCTGCCTTCACTGGAAAGAAATTTATCTGAATGTGGTCTGGAAAAGGAGTTCAAAAAAATTTTCAAACTTGAGGTATTTGTTGTGATTTCAGTTTTCTTTTATTGTTAGAAGGAAATAATTTTTATGTGATTCCCACAGAAGCTCAGATATTTGGCTTGATTTAATTAGGCACATGATATTAGAACAACTAATAATGAGTCAGAGTGAAGCAACTTGTCTCTCCCTGAGGAAAGCAGTTCATGCCTTGGGAAAAGGCATCGTGCATGATACATCACCTTCCTGTTTTTTCCAACCTTCTGCAGTCCATAGATCTTCTGAAATCACAGCTGTATCTTTGTAATTTAGGGCTATGGTTGCATTATTTTACTATATATTTTTTATATCACTTTTTAACCAATTCATTTTTTGGCTTCTCTACTATTCTTTACAGTGAATTCTATGACTTAAGTAGTTACACCCAGTGCATGCACAGGTCTTTCTTTTTCCTTGCACACTAGTGTTTGATAACTTCATTTGTTGTCCCTTAGTTTTGCCTATAAACATCAAAATAATTACATTGTCTTCATCTTCACTGACTTAGGAATTTCACCAGTGACTTCCAGCATAATCCATTGAGTCTTCTCTCTTCCAAATTTACAAGTTCTAGTCAACTTAACCTGTGCTGATATGGAAAGAAATCAGTAATTTTGATTATAATTGTTGCCTTTGTACCTGTTCTTATGCGACTATATATTTTTTAACATGAATAAGGAAATAATAATTAAAATGGCAACTTGTCTGATTTATAATAATCACATAATAATAATTTTACTTTTTTGCTTTCTTCTAAGATTTTCACTATCTATTTTTGTAACCAGTACTGAGCATTGAACAGATTTTTACAAACTTCTTTACTAACTCCAAGATCACTTTCTATAGTAGTAATATTAATTTTCAGCCCACCAGTATATAGACCTCATTAGAACTGATTTTGTTTATGATCCTGCATTTGTAAGCATTACATTTCCCCTGGCACTTCATTACTCAGCCAGAAAAGATTATGAGTACTCATTTTTAAAACCTGGAATTGACAGGAACTGTAAAATCATCTTCCTTTTCTAAATCATTTATTATTATACTGAACAACGCAAGCCTCAGCACAGATCCTGGGCATTTCCTTTTCTTGAAAAATCAGCTGTTTTTCTACTCTTTTCTTGTATACTTGGATCAGATCTGAATTTTTGATGGGATCTTCCCTGCCATGATTCCAGCTTTTTTTCTTGGAAATGAATGCTGTAATGGTTTTAAAATCTACCCTCACTACAGAATCTGTATTTCCCATGTCTGCCTGCTCTTGAGAACCTTTTAGATCTGCTGGTAAATTTGTGAGGTACAACTTTCTTCTGCAATAGTACTGTCCATTCTTCTATAAAATATTTATCACTTTTCGATTGATGACTGGATATTTTATGAAGGCTTCCACTAATTTTCCTAATATGAATGTAAGATTTCATAGTCTGCAGCTCCTTAATCCTTTTTTGGAAGGTTTTTAGAAATCCTTGTCACAATGACTACTTCTCATTACTCTGTTATTGGGATCATTTCAAATGTTAGCTCTTCCCATTTGATAAAGAAATTCCAACTCCCTTCCTGAAAACACTGACCTGTCATTAACTGTACTGTGTAGTTTAAAAAAGGATGCAGATTTCTAGATCTCCTCTGTGTAGTAAAAATAATTGCAAAATTCTGCTTTGCTTAAAACAGTTCCCTTGTCCCACTGAAGAGCCTCTGAGCAGCTTTTCCTTCACAGAAGAAACAAGCAAGTATTAGTAATGCAGTTAGTCATTACAGTCACATCCTTGCAATCTGCAGACCGAGGCAAGATGAGAACACAGCTGAATCAATGACTTCACCGCTGTTTACCTCAGTGGAATTAAGGACTCACTTAATTGTACTGGGAGTTGGATACTCACAGAATGTGCTGAGAAGGATTGAAGTTCCTTCTGGCAGGAAAGATTTTTATTTGCTACATTTTTTTGCCACTGATTTCTGTTTCATCTCCAAGTAAGAACTGGAGAGGTTTGGTTCACTGATTCTCACGAAAAGCAAACCAATTTCAGGATCACAGTGTTAGGATTAGTCTTTGGATTTATAGGACCTGAAGCCTTGAGCATCTCTGTCCCACATTCTATATGTGTCTACAGCTTGGGCTGTGTTTTTATGTTTGACTGCTCTCCTTCCACATTGTTTTGATTTTAGAAAGCACTAGTCCCTATGGCCAGTAATCTTCTGCCCTATTGAAGTGTATATGTTCCCATCACCTTCTTAGGAAAATTTAAGTTCAAAAGTAGATTTCTCTGGCCAAGACAGATCTGAAAGTCTAACAGTGTAGAGCACTGCCATCAAGAAAATAGGGTTTGGAACTGAAAAAGTTTTTGCTGGGCTGATGGAAACTTGGCACACTGTATGATAACTTAATGAATGCTGGTGGAAAATAGACCCTAGCACTCCTGGCAACAGAAATTAAGCCAGGACTGGAGGTTTAGTAAACAAGCTGCTCACGCACAACCCTCAAAGGGTGGGACTACTGTTGGTCACTGCAACTTCAAGTGCTGGCTGTTAAGGGGCAAAGGACTAAGGAACAGAGGAGCTGCACCAGCAAGGTCTCCCAGATCTCTCCTAACTCCCACCCTCTTTGAAAGCATGTGCCAGAGGATAACTGTCATACAAGCACTGTCCTCTAGATGTGAGGCCATACTTCAGGCTATTTTATTATTGAAGTACAAAAGAGCTTCAGGTATCTGAGTGGCTTTTGTGTTTGCAAAGTCTAAAATACATAGTCTCAAAGTGCCTCCTTGGCTGTCACGTAACTCTGCAAAGGTTGATTGTTATAAAATCTGAAGTTTTTATCAGTTAAATTTCTTCCATGTCTAAATTTTCAACTGCTCATACATTGGCGTTGCCAAAACATCATGTGACCGCCTTTAGTTTAGGTTTCAAACATATTTGAGGTATATAAATCAGACATCGTTCTGCCTGGCTGGCTGGCAGGGCCTAAACCAGCCAGCATACTCAGATCAAATCTCTAATTTCTGCTCTTCATTTAAAGTGAGACCAGATGACATAATACCCCTTTTACTTTTGTGGTTACAGCATTATGGTATTATCCTGTAGTTAATTTCCTTTTCTGCTTGAGTGCTTATCTCAGCAAGTGGATGATGAGGTGCTCATTCTGACAGAGAGCTGTGTCAAACTGCTGCTGTCTGAGGTGTGTTTTAAGACAGTAGAAAAAGGCTTGTGTTCAGATTAAACAGGAAATGTTCACTGGGAGGGTGGCGAGAGCCTGGACTGTTCATCTTTCCTCTCCTGGGTGAGCAAGCTCTAGATGGCAAGAATTTCACTAGATGATGGTAAGGGTTTTTGTATCCTGCTTTAGATTTCACTGCAGAGGGAAGCTCAGTAATCTGAAAACTGGACATCCAAAACATGCAGATGCACATTACCCCTGTGCAGCAAAAGTATTAAAACTCTGTCTCCAAGTCTGAGGTGAGAGATTTAATCATTACACAGTAGAATAAGAGAGGGGTAATTATGTCCTCCTCCTGTGTTTTGTGAGAAAGGGGTTGTTCAGGGGCCTGCAATCAAGGACAGATGCTTTCTGCTGGGTCCAGGGGTGACAGATCTGGCTCACAGCAGCTGCTCATCCCTACCTTCTTCAGGCTGTCAGCACAAACACACTAATTTGCTTTAGGCACAACAAAAGAGATCAGCTCCAACAGTGCACATTGTTGGCATCAGCTTGCTTGAATTTCCTTGGGGTGAGGTAGGGAGTTGCCCCCACAGACTGAGTCAGTCACAGGTGGCCTGGGGCAGGAATCTCCAGCTGGAGAAAAGAGAAAACATCTGTTCCTGCCCTAATTTTAGGAGGGAGTTCAAAGCTAAAAATACCTTAGGTGGGAAGTTCCTCCATTTATTTCAGAACTCCATGCTGAAATCTCTGGCAAAATGGGCTGAAAGGCTCTGGATGCACTTAATCTCCCTTTGTAACAGTCCACTACCTAACCATGTCTTTCTTCAAGTAAGCTCTATTTCTCTCTCACTTAGAGCCCAGTTCTGATCTCCTTGGAACTACTGCCAAAATGCTGCTCCGTGTGGCAGGAGAAAGATAAGGGAATGCAGGGACAAGTGCTCTGCAGTCTGTCACCTCTGCTATCCTGAATGCCGCTAAGCAGGTTGAGAAAGTCCTTGTCCCCAGCAACTTCTATTCCCAGATTCTGGCTTCCTCCTTAAACTTCTCCTCACCTTCCTGTTTGTTCTTGAATACTTTTTCTTGTCCCATCTTTTTAACCAGATCTGAACTTTGGCTGATCCTGAATGGGGCTTTTTTTTCCTGCAGATTTAGAAACTTCAGCAAATTCTGCCAGGGCCAGGGGAGCCTGGGGAAGGGAAATCGGGATGGGTTGGCATGTATCAGGTGTGGATCAGCCTTAATCCATTGTCGCAATTGCTTGAGTAATTGCTCCTTAACCAGTTCAGCCACAAGGACATCAGTTTCAACAGATTAAGTGCCAAAAACCTAGGATCTTTTTGACCAAACAGGTTAGAAATTAAATACTTTAGCACTTTATCTTGGTGGATCTGATGGGTCTAATGGAATGAGAAGATGGAGCTTGGGGTAAAATGAGCAATGGGTGTCTATAAAATTATGCCCAGTCGTGACTTTGCCTAGAAGGGAAAGTGCAATGTTAGTTCTGTGTGCCAGCAAGGTCATTGCTGAGACAAAACTAAATCTCACTAGTACTAAGCAATTTCAGTAGAAGGCATCATCCTGGAGTAAATTCTAAGGGTGTATTTTTGGGTTTGTAATTTCCAGGTTACAGACTTCTTGATAAAAGACTTTAGTATTTTTACCAGGGGGTCACCTGATATATATGTCTTTTTTAGAGACAAAGCAACTATTCCAGATTCCTAGTCATTTCAGCTTTCATATATTTTTCTCTACTTTGTGTTGAGAAGGAAAAGCTTTACTAATATGAATTGTATAAAAGTCAGAGGGAGAGAGAAAAAAGAAAATTATTCACAAAATTTTATTATGGATGCCAACAATAGGAAAATAGAAGTGAAGTTTTTTATGTGGTCTTATAGAGTCACAAGTTCCGATTTTCCCAGATAGTAAAATTAGCATCTATATTGCTAGGACAAAGCTCCAGATTCTCTGTTAAGAAGACAAAGGGAAAGATAAATAGGAGCTTTAAATATGGGTATGCTTATTTCCTTTCAGACTTGAGTCTTCAAAAGAAAGGTAAATTTAATTTCATTTGGGAGGTTGGACCAATTAACGTGTGGCAGAAGAGAGTGCTAACGCATGCTTGAGACTTAGGTTTTATTTGACTGGAAAGTGACTACACAATGATGTGAACTGAGTTTTAAGTCATTTAATGTCTTTTGTATACTGAATAAGCAGATGTTGGCAAAAAGACAATGTCCCTCTTCATATCAGCAGCAGAATTGAAAATGTATTTATCACATCAGTGCGGTTAATTTCCTAAAAGATTTAAACAAGACAGTTCTGGTAGGGTACAGATAGCATTAATTCCCAAATTAAAGAAATAATCTTACTGGTAAACCCATGACATTTTCTTTAACTTGATATTTTTAAACATTAGTTGGATTAAGTTTGTTCAAATTGAGTGCAAGTTTTATAGTATTATACATCAAATATATAATAGCTTAAAATATATATTACTTATGAATGTCACAGTGAGGTTTAATTTGAGTTTTGAATTGCATGTGTGTAAGAAACAATTGAAATATCTTGTATTTCCATCTATAACTTCATAGTTCATACTCCACTAAGGATAAAGCAGACTATATATAATTTAGCTATCTTTTATTCTAATTGTTTTCAGTATTCGTTTTGTAGAGGTAAATTTGTATTCCAACAATCATCATCATCATTATATCATAAGGCTCTGACATGCAATATTGCTAATCTGCTGTATCCCTTAGTTTGCCACAGTTCATTGGCACTATTATTGATATTGATGGCTTTATTTTTTTGAGACATTAAGTGAGCAATTCATCAAGAGAACAACGAAGACTAGAATAGAAAGATTAAACATCCAGGTCAGTAACTCATTGAGTGTCTCACACGTGAAAATGTTCTGGAACATACAAAAACCATGAGCTGATTTAATGCACGGACGTGCCAGCATGAGTAACAGTGGGAGTGTCAGTGTGTATAAGGGTGCAGGTGCTTGCTGGGAGCCCAAACTCTCACCTTATTATATATTTCAGTAATAAAAGGTCTGCTGGCAAAGATCTGAGGAATAAGAAAGGAAAAAAAAGGCCTGGTAATCAACAATACATTGTTTCCAAATTCATTTTTATGTAATCCATTTCTAGATACATTTACAGATTTTCAAACCAGCATGCAGAGACCAAGAAGTATTCCACCATCTAAAGATGCAGACAAGTACTAGGAGAGACTTACAGAACTAACTTGGGCCCAGACTTCCCAGCATTTTTACATCAGATGATGGTCTTGAAATTGGTTCAGGCCCTTTTTAAAAGTAGGAGCCTATCAAGACTGTGTGAAGTGTCCAAGCCCATGATGCAGTCAATGGAGAGTTTTAGCTAGACCACAGAAATCTCTCTTTCCATTGGCTGTAAAATGCCCCATATGCATTTTTAGTATCCACTTACTGGAGCAAACTGATGGGAAAAGGGTTTAGCACTGAAAATCCCATTATACATGCTCACCCCATACTTTTCAATTATTAAATCCAAATGTAAGTCCACCTCTAAGTAAGTGCTGCCAGTTTTATAACTGAAAAGTTTGTGACTAAAAATGCTCTTCTTCTAATAAGACCACCAAGAATGAGAATGAAGTTAGAAATATTTTAAAAGCTTCTGTGCACAAGAAAACAACCACACTTTACCTTAGTTTACATAACTGGCAAGCAGATGAAACAATCCTGAAATGAAGGAATAATATTTTGTTGATGCTTGAGATAAAAGGATGGAATACCTGGCATGGTATTTTGATCCTGATTATTAGTAATCTGTCTTTATAGTACACTGGACTAGCCAGTAGCTAAGTTGCTTCACAGAAGCATAAAATCCAACCCTTTATCTAATTTCTAGACTATATTTTATGCATTTGCCATTTTATATCTTTAAACATGACAAAAACCCAAAGCATAAAGTTATCAGTATTCCCCATTACCAGCTAAGGTAAAAGTTTGAGCAGCTCAGTTAGAGCATTAGTGAAACTTAGTCTTGAGCTCACTTTCTTCATTTCAGTTCTTTCTTTTGTTGTTTTTGATCATCTTCTATTACTGTGATATCAATTTTTTTTTCTTAAAAATGTAAATGCAGACCACTAGGTAAGACAGGGGATATGTCCTTTTTTAGCATTTTGCCATATTAGCAATGGCTTTCTCAATGTAATTGCAGTTTACTGCAAGTCTTGATTTCTTCAATGTGCATTTTCTTTTCCAAATCCTCTGTGTTAAAGTACATAAACAATGCTTGAGATGGGTTTCATTCCTTTTCAGGTCATGCCAACACAACAGTAGCCAGGCCAAGGATGGTGAATTGCAATTATTCTCTAATCAGGTTTCCCCACTAGTAAGTTGTCACATAGAAATTTGACTGCTTTTATTGTTTTTTTATCTTTTCAGAAGAAATTAGAATTACTGAAAATAAGTGGCTTCCCGAGGGATATGTTCTGCCCTTGGATGAATGTGAATGTGTGTAACAGTAGATTTTTTTTTCTGCAAGAAGCTTTAAATTTTGCCTAATCATTTTAACAGAAGCAGAATGTCTTGTTTTCTGTAGAATTATCAGACCCATGCCAAAAAAACCCCAAACAACAAAACACCAAAAAACAAGAAGCCCCAACACCAACTCTGAAGGTATTTATTTCATTTGAACCTAAAAACATTAGCTTTCACTAGCTGTGTGCCTGACTTGAGACCCTTTAGCTTGGATCACTTCAGAAACACTAATTGTCCTCGGGGGAAAAAAAAAAAAAAAAAAAAGAGGTGCGCTGTGCCACCTACTAAATGGATTGCTTTGGGAAAACAAAAACAAAAAACCCCAACAAAAACCTAAGTAAATTTGTATGAGTTAAGGGGATTAAAAAACAAAAGAAAATTTACTATTCTTACTAATTTGATTCCAGGTTTCAGATGGCTCTCAAGGCCTCTATGATGTACTGAAGTAAATACAGTGGTGGAGCAGTATTTCAAAAGAAGAACATGACATCTTGTACTCATGAGTATGACATATATTTAGTTACTTAGTTTAATCGCTGTTGTTTTTTTCTTTTTTTCTAACACACTCAGGTTGACTTTTTTTGAGATGTTAGTTTCCTTGCTGTAATTAGAATTTGTCTGACTATGCTCATATCTTTTTTCCCTTCTTTGCCTTCTCTGTGTATTTATAATTAAGGAGCTCATTGAAAAGCCCGTCCTTGCTTATAAAAGGCATGGGCTAAATTCAGCTTTTGGAACTCTAGGCCAGCACTTCACAGGGACAGCACTGGTTATGGCTGGACCACATGTGCTTTTCCAGTTCACTGTTCCGGATGCTCACCACACCCTCTATCACAATGATCCCTGGTGTCTAAATGTCCCTTTATAACCTGCTGGAATGAACCTAGCTCTTTCTGACTGGAGTGGGGTGAAAATGAGGGATAGATTTGACAAATGCTCCATTTCAACATTTGGAGAAAAAGTTAGGTTATATGTGTTTTCCAAATGATTATTACTATTTTTTAAAAATTTCCAACTGTGCCTAGGTGCATTATTAAATAGGTTCTATTATAGCCTTTTGTCTGTAAACTAAGAGTCTTTCAGATAATATGGATCTTTTGGATCATTTAAAGTCATACTTACAATCTGCTTGTGCTGCTTTCTAATAACTTGGAGAAACCATAAGCATTTTCAATAATTGCCATAAAGTCACTATTTCTAATGATAGTTTTGAAAAAAGAGAGTGGAGAGACATCTTATTCTAGGTATGTTTTCTAAATTCTGAAATAAGCAGTTAGACATCTGACATGGTAAATAATGCTTCCAATGCTGAATAATTCCCAATAAGCAATCAAAAGAATGTTTAGATGATCATTTAATATGATTTTGTCAAAATAACCACTTGTTTTATTGAGATTGTAAGTTTGGTCAAAATCAGTGTTACACTGTACAGGCTCCTGAAATGTATCACTTGATATCACATAGTTTTGTGTTTCAGTCAAAAACTTAAATGTCAAAAGATAAATACAAGGTATAAGGAACTAATTAAAACATTATGTGCAATATGAAGGTGTTCTTTTTCAGTCACTCCTGAGGGATTTAGGTGAGTAATTTCTTACTGTGTACTTACCTGGGTCAGTATTCACCTGTGCATGGTGAGCCCAGGCAAAATGTTATTGTACAATCCAATGGATGCAAGGTAAAACCAAGAAAAATCAATAGACGCAATTGTTAGGGATGAGGACAATTAGTCACTAGAACCAGTTCCTTTAGTGATCTGTGGACATCTCTTCAACCAGTGTTTTAAAACCAACACTTGCTATATTTCTAAAATATATCCAGGCAGCACTTCAGTTATCATATACATTTCTATACAGTAATCTTGTTATCCTGCATGTTATCTGTCTTCAGCTTTGCATGTAAACCTGTCGTTGGGGGCTAGATTTGGGTGTTGTTTTTCCACAGTCTCTCATGAATTTCTAATTGGTAACTAATGATGGATCGTTACCTGCATATAGTGAAGCTATTTTCCACAGGGTTATAGTGTAAGCAGACATCTGGTAATGTGCATAAGTGAAAGAGAGTCATGAAAATTAGAGTGTTAGGTGATAGGACTCTTTGAAGCAAGCAAATTCCCTTTCTTAGAGATAGTTTTGTTTGAATTAAATTTTGAACAAACAACAAAAATCAGTTCATTGGAAACAATCATTTTGGCACATGGCTCTTTTTTACACTGTGTGTAAGCAATGCAGTTTGTCTATAAAGGGAATGAATATTTTATTTGCCTCCACTTTACATCAGCTTTATAGTGCCAGACTGGTATAAAGTCTGGCCTTTGGAAATCCTTGAAGAAATTTCCAAAGATCTTAAGGGAAAATACACTATATTTACATTGGTTTTCATAAGATAGGAAGCCAAACTTAACAGGTATTTAATAATTTCTTCCTCAAGGTAAAATATAGGAAGTACAACAGAAACAAATATAAAATCAAAATACATTTGGAATCAAAATGTCACCCAAGCAGTTAGTCAAGAAAGTTGTTGTAAACCTCTGTGTGAAAGTGTGGAGGGTTTTGTTTTGTTTTGTTTTGTTGTGTTTTAAATGGTTATCTGAAAAGAACAATCAATTAAATGTAGAAGGTATGTATCATATGTCTGGGGTGATGTTGTAATAATATGTTCTGATGATCACAGGGCATGTACCTGAAGGCATTTTATCTTAGTGTATGATTTCACTCTTCTATTTCTACTGGACTGAGGCGCATAAGGGGCTTCACTAGAAAATGAAAATGTGTTAAAAACACATTTCTCCTTTCTCCTCCAATGAAAATGAAAATAAAATAAGTTTACATTTTGAAAAAACAATATAACTGCTGAAACAGTCAAATTTGGTTCATACGGTAAACTAAACAAAAAAAAATAGTGCTTTTTGAAATTTGTTGGATTTTTTAAAAGAAAATTGAAAGACATCTTTTAAAAGCAACCATTTTATTTTATTTCAGATGTCATTGCTGCAAAGTTCAAGTGCATTAAAATGACATCCCCCACTACCCATAAGAATACGTCTGTTGTTTCTTCCCTGAAAAACCTGTAAACCATTAAATGCTTATAGCATAATACCACAAATTCAGAATTAGGAAGTACAGTATGGGAGATAACATACTTTGAGCTGCAAGATAAAACCAAGATCCTTTCCACAGATGAAAATTTAAAAAATGCTTTTTCTTTTGAGGTATCAGTCAGGCAAAAGATAAATTCCAATTTTGGTTACTATGTTGCACTTAGCTAACAGACACTAGGGGTTTTTTTAAATGAATTGTCAGTCTCTTATTATATGTGTTATTTTAAATTTTATTTAATAATTTTTTATGGGCTTTTATGTTCATATTGTCACCCTGAGGTGACAGCATTTTATCAAAATATGAATTGTTTATTATGTAAGCTGTGAATTGGTTATTTTACAGTCCTTGAGGACAAAATGTGTACTGTGATCCAAGTACACCTTACACATAAGCTGTAGTATGAAAATAAAACTTATCGTGGTTAAAAGAAATGTAGAACCTGGGATACTGTAGCAATTTGCATAGATTACTAGTAGGTCTTCTAGCACCTACATTTTTGAAGTATTTGCATGCTTAAAACACTTCCTCCTACTCCTGTAATCTCCCATCATTTTGTTGCTGTTACTGTGCAATGCTGGAAAAAAACAGCCCCAAACAACTGGCTTCTGAATTATGGAACTTATTTTTCAACTACAATCATGTTAGGTCATGTCAGATGGTGTAGAGATAACTCTTCTTCTGTTTCATGTTAGGTGTTAGGCTATATATACATATACATATATATATGTAAAGCATGTATCTATATTCTCCACAGTATAGTGGATTTGCATTCATCTTGAAGTATCCAGCAACATATGTGGATAGCCTGTGAATGCATGTAAATATATGAATGCATATAAATATAAATGAATTCAAATAATGAGAGAAGTATGGTGAAATTGAAAAATCTTAGAAATGATCCCACCATTGCCAAGTGTTCCAGTTCTAGTCCCATTTAAAATAAAACAAGAATCTCTTTGGAGATATTATTCTTAATCAGAATAGAGTGAAATGAGATATCTAAACATAAGATTAAAATTAATGCCTCATCTTGTATACCCATACACAACTAACATGACCTAACATGTTAGAAAATAATTAATGTGGTTTGGTAAGTAATTTTGCAAGAGCACAGATCTGGATTTTCAGATGCTCACTTTGTGCTTTACTTGGCTCAAACAACTCTACTTTAAAGTCTTGTGCCATGGTGGAATGATAATTGGGTGTTGATGAAAAACATCAATCATCATTGTATTGTGATTTGAATTATATTTGTTCTAAAGTTGAGCAGTAAGATGTGAAATAAACCGTATGGGTTTGGCGATTGCACTTTAAAAGCTCCTTCATTTCCAGTCCAACCGTGAATCATTCTTTAAATCAATAGAGCTTACTGAAACTCTTGGGTTACCTGAGTTTTGAAGAGTTTGTCAGTAAGAAAAAAATATATCCTGCTATTTTCTTTTACATATATCTTTGTATTCCATATCCTCCCTAATACTTCTGAACCCTTAACATGGACATTTTTCCACCATTCCTGCTGGGACAAGCCAGACTGATTTTGAAGTTTTGTTTAGCAAGTCATTTAGTGGAAGTTTTTTCTAATCAGTAATTTAAATGATTCATGTGGAAAGAAATTAAAATGAAGATAAAACTGCACAAAGTTTTATTGATCTTAGGTATATTTACGCTAGTTGCTTTAGATCATTGGAAGGAAATTAATATTTGTCCATGGTTGAAAACAGGTATATAATTATGTAAAAGAGATTAGATAAAGCCAAAATTGCTTTACATGTGAAGCTGTTTTGATTGTTACTTCCATAATAACAAGCCATTAACTATGCAAGTGGTTCATTGATCACAAGGACAGAGTTGAGGCTTGTCAGAGTTATTCTGATGACTCAGAAAGTCCAGAGTAAACATGAGTCTTACAAACAATGGCTACAATAACGTAATCAATATTCCTTGCAGTTCTCATGACAGTGTATATCTTCAAAAAGGCATACAGATGAAGCTATAGCATACTTAATCCTTGAAGATGCATTTCAGCTGACTGGCCCTTCTGCTTTTTCCATCCTCTGATGCTGAGATCACAAGGAAAACAGATTAGAAAATCATAAAAATTTTCTTTTCTCTGCTTAATATTTGTAGGCATCAGAGAAAGAAACTAATATGAAGGGTTTTTTTCACTCCAGTGCACAGAAGTACAACAGTGGCATTTTCTGTTACTGCTTTTTCACATCCAGCATGTTAACTCTTCTTAGGATCTTAGTGCTAAATAACAAGTGATCAGAGTTTCTGACATTAGGGTGGATTTCATAGTTCAATGAGGTCATGTGTATATATATATATATATGATTTCAAATACATATTTGTGTGTGTCAGAAGGCACAGGAAGGTTCAGAGCTGAAGAAATTTGTTTCATGGAGGAGTTAAATGTGAAGAGGAGAGATTATCACCTTAGGCTTTTTTCCTTTGGTGTTCCTACACCATAGAAACTAGGCTGATGTGTGAGAATGAGTCAGAAAGTTTATGACTATGGAGTTTGGTTGGTCAAGACCAAATGCAAGACAGCTCAATAATGTAGCAAATGAACTGGAGAAGTGTGTTGCAACTGATACAACACAAATACATTTGAAGATGTTGAGTGAGGACTGAACAGTAAGAGTTATACAAGGGGAATCTTCACTTTTTACTCTTTGCTGCAAAATATGTGGGAAATTCACTTTCCCTTTTTCTTCCTCGTCATCCATCTTCCCTCCTTCTCAGTAAAACAATTCTCTTTAACTTCCTCCTCGTTGATTACAGTGTCCTTGTTTTTCCACTCTGAAAGTATGATCAACATGCCTGGGAATGCGTGGTGCAGACTGTTGGCTGCAGACCTTCACTTATTTTGGCTACAGAAACTACTGTTAATTGCTACATTCCTCGGCCTCTTTCCTCATGAACACAAACTGCTTTGAAAATTATGAAGTTAATTAATGATGCCACTACATTTCTGCCTAATTTTGCCTTATTAAGGGTTTATACTATTTTCAGTTTAGGCCAGAAGCTGGAGTTACATGTCAGGGTCATGTAAATCAGAGCTTTTAGCTTTCAGCTTTTAGAAAGCAAGAATTACCTGTTTTGGGGGAAAAAAAACCCACACTCCAAACAACAACAAACAAACAAAAACCCTACAAAAAACAAGCAACAAACCATCAAAAGAGCCCCCACATCCCACCCTTGCACATTGTTGTCAAGTTTTGCTTTCCTGGACAGATAGATAAAAATTATCCTCAGCTTCTGGTTTGTATGTTACTTAAGTTTTCCCCAACAGTCTCTGTCCTTTGCTGCAAGTATAAGGCTGTGCACAGTGCCATGTTCTCAGTCCTGTAGAAATTAATCAAATGTTGAATGTGCAGCAAAGTTCTGAATACTGCCAACAGGAAGTGCCTGAGACCCTCAGAATAATTCAGGCTAACAGGCAGTTCTCAGTTGCTTCAGACTGGCTCTTCAGAAGAGCTCATTTCTTGCATAACTTTAACTAAAAACAGTATTTTGAACAGTGATGAGAAAAAACAGAATCTTATTGACCAGACTTTCAAAGATACCAGCCAAGATCTAAAATATTCATATAATGGCCATTTATATATCTGAATCTAAGCAGAGGCTGAGCTTGATGTAAGATTTTAAGTATATGAGTATCTGCCTCTAAGTTTCTAAGTAAGAGTATATGACCCTAAGTTTCTTAAATATGTCTATCTTCAAGTTTTCTCTGGCTAGATAAGGAAACGTTTTCATTAAGACTAAGTCTTGAACTTGAAGTTTTAAGTTGAAAATAATTTATTAGCTATTCTCTAGAGGCATAAGTGTATAATTTCTATGCCTAGGCATGCTAAACCCTGGCAATTCTGGCTTTATTTATCTGAACTGGGTATTACTGTATTCCTTTAGGTCATATTATCCTGCTTTATATTGCTTGTAGTTTGTTTTTTCAAGCGATATATTAAACTAGGCTAGCAGGGACATGCTCTTATTTCCTTCGTATGAAAGAGGAATGTAGGGAGACCCAACCCAACTCACCCACTGTGGTTTGTTGCAGTGACATTACAGATCAAGGTAAGGACCTCTAGAAGGGTTGGTTCTGTTTTAACCAGTAATCATACCATTATTTTACATATTTTCAATGCTATAAATAGTAAGAGATTAGTCATCTTATATTATTCCAAAGCATAATTTTAAAAGGATTTGAGGATAGAAATTCAGTCCCAAAAATGGTTCTAAAAATGCCATTCAGGTTTTCAGTGAGTTCTGCTGTTTTTGCAAAGTCTGAGCAAATGGCATCTCTGAATTTTTCAAAATATAATAAACCAAATTAAGATATCCACAAATTTTTCTTATATCCTTTTAACCAATCTGTGTCAAAAAAAACCCAAACCAAAACAAACAAACAAAAAACCAAAAACAAACTGATAGTGAAAAGCTGAGACTGCAAAAGCAAGAGGATGGGGTCAAGGGAAAGAAGACTTTGTTTAAGAAACATTTGTTTCTGTGTATTCAAGTTTGCATTAAGTGCTTGTCCTGTCTACCTATTTGTAAGAACAGTCAAAATGCCCCAAGGTATTAAACCAAGTGTGTCAGCAAATACTAGGAGTCAGGTGTTTAGTGGTGTGGGAGTATGGATGCCTGAGATCTTGCCAGGCACCAATGAACATTTTCATCAGCACACGGTTCATAACGTGATAAAATATGCTGAAAAAGAACAATGGTGGAAACAACAAAATAAATAGGCTCAGCTTCAGTCAGGTGTAATTCAAAATGATCTCAATATATATTTCTTTTCAGCCTGAATGGTTTAGCATAAGCGTAAGCTTTAGGCATGTATCTTATAGTTGGATTTCAGAGGGTGGCCATAAGCAATTTTTGTATTTCCCTTTTAAGTATGCAAGGAAATCTTTCCAGCCAGCTGCACTCCTGCTCACAGTTCTTCATTATCTCCAGCTTCCAAAGTGGTCTGTACCACCCCATACTCTTTGGAGTTTATTGCCCTTGCTCTCCATACACATATTATTTGCAAGGGTTCTGAGAACATCTTTCTCAGCTTCCTCTCTTAGCTGTAGAGATCAGCTGCCTGCAAGCAACTGACAATGCCTGGGGCTGCTTTGGGCACCATGGAAGGAATGAGGGAAGTTTGTGAGCAAGTGTCAAGAAAGCTTTTAACAGCTAACGTGTGAATGAAGTTTTAGAGAAGCTAAGTGTAAACTACTGTCATTGTAAAGGGATTTTTACCCTCCATGAAATAAAAAATCACTGTATGCTTACCTTTATCTTGTGGTCTTTCCTTAGTATTTCCTTATTAACTGACATCATTAAAAGGAAATAAAAAAAATATACCCATCTGAATATACTATATATTTTCCCAAATATCAGTGTAAAGGCTATAGAACAGAGAATGAAAATGGATATAACAGCTAAATAAAAGGTAGAATGAAAGAGAGAATCACTGAGAAGCAACATCAATCAGATTATTTTTATTTAATTTAGGGAGGCCAGCTGAATTTTTTAGGATACAACATTGCAGGTTAGATGGAGTTAGGGCATGAATTAGTATGTACATTCTTCTGAAAAGATTTTTTCTAAAACTTTGCACAGATTTTTTTGTGAAACAATTTTTGTGGTGGTGGGGAGCTTTTTTACATGGACAATCTCTTGCTTATTTAAAATCAAAATGTTGGTTCAGCATATATGTTCAAAAAGTAGTTGACACAGACATATACTCACCTGCCAAATATGCTACAGCAGTGTTCCTGCTGGAAAAGGTGTGGAACTGGCAACCAACAACAGTAACACCTTAAACCACAGAAAGCAGATTCACCTGTGATCGCCTCTCAATGCCCTAACGAATCTGAAGAATTGCAGTGGAAATAACTATAGCCCAGCAGAGATAGTGTGGGAAGCTCCATTCCTGGCCCATGTGCTGTCTTTGGGCAAAAATGTGTGTCAGCTGGAGGCTGGAAGCAACTGTGAGTACCTTCATGAGCAAGGGAAGAGGTAAGGATGCCACCTATCTAGGCTACTGAAAGGTCTGTGACATGATCCCCAATAACATCATTCTCTCTAAATTGGAGAGATATGGGTTTGATGGATGGACTATTTGGTGGGTAAGAAATTGGCTGAATGGTCATGACTCAATGTCTGAATGGAAATCAGTGTTGAGTGGTGCCCCTGAGGGTCTTTACTGAGACCAGTACTGTTCAATTAATTTTCCTCACTGGAGATTTTTAAAGATAGACTTCCTCTCACTTCCTGCTCAGGATGTTTTATGTCTAGTACATCCTAAAGGTTGGATCAAAACATAAATGTTGTGAAAGCTGTAACTATTCTATGTGACTTCATTACATGATAGTGAATTATTTAGGGTTTTTAGCCTTATTTTTTTTTCTTGGTGTCTGTAATTGTCCTTTGATGATGATAAGAGTAGCAGGAAAAATAAAATAAAAATAATTAGTACAGCCACTGTTTCTGCAATTTTCCTGAAGTTTATTTTGAACGGCTTTGCTGAAGTTCAAAAATAACCAGACATAAATAAAACTGAGTTAACATGGAAAAGTCAATCTCTTCCCACTAGTGGGTGAAATGTTTTGAGGACACTAGTATTCATAAATCAGAATCAGATGATAATGTGATGCTTGTGTTTATAATGTTTACATTTGGAGTCACTCACAGAATAAGAGGAAACCATTCACACTGTCATATGCACTGCTTCTTTGATCCAACATTGTATTTACCTATTGTATAGTGGGTAGATTTTCAGTCCTAAATGATTTAGACATCCTGTACTTTCAAATGAAAGAGGGCCATTATGTCCCTTCATTTTAGCTTCTGTATAACACAGAACAGAATTTTTCACCATGCAATTTACTTCATATTGCAGATAATCTTTTTTGATGTCCACTTGTAATGGGTTAAAGTTCATAACTGGGTGGAAACACCAAAAAATGTAATGGTTTCACATTCGCCAAATTTGTTTTATGAAATGTAGTGTGGGGATCTGTCTTTTTACTAGGGAATAGGATTAGAAGAAAGGCAAAACAGGCTCAACTTAAAAATAGAAACAGTTAGATTTATTAACATACACTAACGGGCAAACAAAAAAACCCCCCATGAAACCTTTTTAAAGACACCCCCCTCCTCCTTAGCAACAATCTACTTTTCTACAAAACAATGTAAAGAGACAGAACATCAGAACTCTTAAGTCAGTAGCACTTATAAAATAGTCATTCATTCAGTCTTTTGAGAGAGACAAGTCCCTCCTGATTCTTCTGGTAACTTTCCACAAGAGACACAGTCTGTTTGTGGCCTCCAGTTCCCACAAAAGCAGCCTGCCCGACAATCTGCATCTCCCTCCCCGCAGCCGGCGGCGTGGGGCAGGCCGCAGGATCGGCTGGGTGTCAGCAGCCGTGGCTCCCCTTTTTCTGTGGCATCTACCGGGCTCAGGGACCCAGCTCGGCTCGGCTCAGCTCAGCTCCCACAGGGCCAGCCCCGGCACGGCCGCCCCAGCCCGACCCTGGGGGTGGTGGGGCCTGAGCCTGGCCCCGCTGCTTCCCCCCCAATATTACCTCATGGTACGTCCGTCACAAGAGAGAGAACATTTCCAAGATTCCTGTATTTAAGCTGTGTGTCCCAGGGGTGTACATCTTTATCTGATTGGCCAACCTGGCTGTCAGTTCTAAAGCAGATCATCAATTGGTTTTTTACCATTCATGCCAAACCAATACACCACTATTTTAGAAAATCATTGAAATCAGATTTTAAGGCTTGATATGATAGAGAGGATACTACCCCATACTGTACTGTATTTTACTGGTGATCTATCAACCTTGTTTTCTCGTATATGCAGTAATGAGTAAGGCTTCACAGATACAACACGTGCTCTTAATGTGTTGTCATTGCTTTGTATAATCAATACAAGCCAGGCTTGTCAACATCTTGTTATATTTAGGAACATCTTCCTAAAATATAGACCCTAAGTTCCTAAGGTAATGCATAGTAATAGAATTAAAGTACGTCTGTCACCTGGATGCACGTTCCATGCCATCACTAGTACATAATCCCATGTGCTTCTTGTTATTGTTTTTCCAATTCTATAGTCTTTAAGGAGAAATACGTTCACCCATTTAAATATCTTAAAAATAAGGATGATGAGTCATGCCTAAATAAACTAACAGATGTTCCAGTGTATCTTGGGGTGAGTACATCAGTCAGAATATTCATTATCACATAATATGCAAACATATTATCTTCATCTGTTCCTGTGGTGTATTCCCAGGAAACCTAGACAACATTACATTCTACCAGGAGATCATTGAGTTCAAAGAAAATTCATCAAATCTTCACAATCTCTTTTTGAAGAGATGAAACATACATAAACCTTTCTAAATTAAGCCAAACCAAACACCATAGGCTGTGTATGAAATACATTTTAGCACAATTTTAAATAATTTTCTCTACTGCCATGAAGAGGATCATACTATGGCAAATCCAGGTGAAGATTTTTGAAAAATAACCTATGAAAAATGTGAAGATCTTCAGGATAAGTGTGTATTCAGAATATTTGAGATAATAATTCATTCTGTGAAATTCAGGTAAAATGTGGCACTGAGATCCTAAATAAACTTCATGATTTTGCCTTCTTTTCCCTCATTGCAGTTCCCTTTCTATTTCTGAATCTCAGAACAGAATTTTTTATATATATATAGTTATTTATAGCGTTTCTGAGTGGTCAAACATGAAGTTCAGCAAAGCAAAGTGCAAGGTCCTACACCTGGGATGTGGTAATCCCAGCTGTATCTACAGGGCTGTGTGAGAACAGCCCTGTGGAGAAGGACCTGGGAATGATGGTTGATGAAAAGCTCAGCATGAGCTGGCAGTGTGTGCTAGCAGCCCAGAAAGCCTGGATGCATCAAAAGGACTGTGGCCAGCAGGTTGCCTCCTTGAAAGAGGTGATTCTCCCCCTCTATTCTGCTCTCCTGGGACCCCACCCATAGTACTGCATCCAGCTCTAGTGCCCCCCACATAAGAAGAACATGGAACTGTTGGAGTGAGTCCAGAGCAGGGCCAGCAAGTTGCTAAGGGGGCTGGAGCACCTCGCCTATGAAGACAGACTGAGAAAGTTGGAGCTGTTCAGCCTGGAGGAGAGAAGGCTGCATGGAGACCTCAGAGCAACCTTCCAGTGTCTGAAGGGGCCTACATGGAAGCCAGACAGAGACGTCTTATCAGGAATTGCAGTGATAGGACAAGGAGTAATGTGTTCAAACTGCAACAGGGCAAATTTATGCTGGATATACAAAAGTTCTTTACTGTCAGGATGGTGAGGCACTGGAACATCTGCCCAGAGTAGTTGCAGATGCCCCATCCCTGGGAGGGTTCCAAGGCCAGGTTTTATACAGCCTTGAACAACCTAGGCTAGTGAGGTGTCAGTGGCCATAGCGGAGGTCAGTGGGTCTAAATGTTCATTAAGGGCCATTTACTGTCTGTGGTTCTTTGATTTTATGATTCTATGTACAGTTAGGCTCTTGTACATACTTGGTGGCAAATTCTATTTTCATTCTGATATCTTTGTAGTTATGCCAGATTTATACAAATATGATCAAGAATCAGAAGTTATACATCACCCTATACTATGAGTGGTGATATCCATTTGGATTCAAATTATTTTGCTATAAAGGTCATGCAGAACTTTTTTGGTTATCAAAAAGGTGATAATATTTTCCATGGCAAGCTTTGTAGGTGCAAAAGAGTTTGTGGAAGGAGAAATAACGAGGAGGAGATCAAGTTATGATTACAGATAATTATGTATAATTTAAGTGGCAGTCCTTCAGCCAAAAGCTTTTCTCAGTATCCAAATGCAAGATAGCATAGCTGGAAACCAAGAGTAAAGGTGAGCATAAGAGGAGAGAAAATTCTATCTTGGAAAGCAATGAAGCACATAAGATTTGAGCATTCAGAGAAATTAATCTATTTTCGTATGAGCAATTTATGAATTTTAGGCTATGGCAAAAAGAATCCATGTTATTTAAGGGAGTTAGAGTTAGTTATTTAAGAGATAACCAAGACACAAGATGGAAAAAGACAAGCACTATTGCTTCTATAAATAGCACTGTTATACTAGGTTAGCACATCAGTGCTATCATCTATACTTGAAAAGAATGCAGATATATTAAAAATTTCAATCAGTCCTGAAGATGAACTTGAGATTATAAAGCTTATAATGTAAGTTAAAAGGAGCTCAGTTTCTGTGAATTTCTTTCTTCATAGAAGACAGCCCCTGTGTTCAGGTGATACTGAGGAAAGCTTTGATACCTAATAAGAAGAAAGATGTTAAAAAGTCTAGTGAATGTATCTCAGATCAGGCAAACTGAATGATAAAGGAAGGTGCTTTCATAACAGCAGTTAAATGTAGAAATGGCAGCATATGCAGGATCACTTGGAATTGTCAGAACCAGACTGTAGTTCTTTCTTAAGAAATCAAACTCCTGGAAGAAAATCTATGAGTGAGGAAATCAGAAATGGCAAATGAGTCAAGTGGTCACAACCGTTTTCTTGATGTTGACATTTTATTCTCCATTTTGGGGAAGTCTTCTCTACTTTCCATTCCTCTAGGGAAAAGAGAACACACTTTACAATCTATTTGCATACAATACATTTTGCATTGGACTTAGAAAAA
The DNA here is from genome assembly GCA_013397315.1 of Donacobius atricapilla. Lineage (NCBI taxonomy): Eukaryota > Metazoa > Chordata > Aves > Passeriformes > Mimidae > Donacobius > Donacobius atricapilla. The sequence goes on along the minus strand of WBMY01000021.1, from coordinate 537,533 downwards.
AACATGACAATGACTATGACCAAGCACAACATGCCTGATTGTTTCAGGCACTTATATGCAAGAGCAAATTAATCACTTTTAATTTCACTTTACAAGTGACAGATGTATTTTTGAATTTCTTTGTTTGGCTAGATCTTATTTTGAACCTGTAGTAAATGGACAATTCATACTGTAAATGGAAAGTTCAATATACGTCAAGATTCAAAATACGGGTTCAATGTAGGTTAAGATTCAAAAGGGTACAAAGAATCTTAATTGTATGACCAGAGTTGATATGGATCCATATGCCAGATTTTTGGTCAGACCAAAAATACATTCCCTTTTCTGCAGATCAGACTGGACTAGGTTTTTGTTATCGTTGTTTCATTAGTTTGTGTTTTTCAATGAGAAGAGGTTGTTTATTTACTTATGATTTTCTTTGTCATGGGTTATGATTGTTCTCTTTCAGATTCTTGGAACATTTCTTACTTAATGAGTTCCTTGCTACTCAAGAAGCCTCAGGCTGTGGTGGAACTTAGGTCTTTTCTGTTCTCTGCTGAGACAGAGCAGTTGTTTCAGCCCTCAAAAGATGAAATATTTTTGTTTGACTCAGTTTGTTGGCCTTAGGGTAAGCTCTTTGGGTCAAATGGTTGTGAATGGGAGGAATACAGGAGGTTGGAATACATGATCGAAATGTCTAAACTGCTTTTAAAACTTACAGACTAGGAAAGCCATTAGCAGTTACTTGTACGTTTTTTCTTAGAAAGTCCTCTCTTTTCTCAGTCCTCTCTTATGTCATACCTCAATCATTTGTTAAAAGAAAGGAAAATTATAATACACTGCATGCAAAAGCTCTGGAAATACAGAGAATGTAAAGAATTTCAAAGGATTTGTTTAACTTAATCTTTAGAACACAGACTAAATGTGTCTGAAACTTAATAGCCATCCTGCTTTCACATTATGTTGCCCCATACAACATATGCATTATAAATATTTGTACAATGAAACAGTAAAATATTTGTACGTTTGTCTTATTTGTTACTTAGTCTTACAGTTTCCTATTTATATTAAATTTAGATGACAAATGTTTTACTATAATTTACTATAATTAATATATGTGTTACTACAATTTCTTCTACAGCATGAAATGACAATAACAAATCTTAAATATATAATCAAAAATACTCAAAAGAAGAGACACTTTAACTGGAAGCTCACTACCTGTTTAAGGGTCTAAACCACTTTGTGCTCCAAGGCCAAAAGAACAGGATTCATACCTCTTACAGATAGGAGTTTCTGCACTTGGGCATGTTTGCTCATAATTATTGAACACTTTCCCCAAAACCGAACATTTTGAGTACATAAGATTGGACAATGTGCAAAAAAATAGAAGTGTTTGTGTGAGTTTTCATATCATTTAAATAATAAGAATAAAATGCACTGATTAAAATATACATGGTATTTCTTGTCTTTGGGGGGGGCCTACATAAAGTATTATGTAGTTTTCCCCTCTATAAAACACAAAACACTGGTTAAAAATATATGAACTGGATGTTAATCTCCAAGCAAATGTGGAATTATCCACTCAACAAATATTAAAATAAAATTAATTTTACTTATTTTTATTTCTGCAAGGGTGTTAGCATCTATATTCCATAGTGAGAATATTCATATCTTTTCAAAAACACATATAAATATAATTCATGGCAGTAACATATTTTCCCATTGGTTTATAACTTCTTTCAGTGCTGTAGGCATCCCTTTTAAAAAAGCAGATGTGCTGCAACTGCATATGGTTATAAAAGGTCTTAGTTAAATGTGCTTCCTTGAGCGATTATTTTATTGTAAACAATTTTTGTAGTTTGTCTTTATCAAAAAATAAACAAAAAACTCAATCTTTTTCAAATCACTTTAGAGCTAGGTAGAAGAAATACTCTATTTCAAAGTTAAAATAATTGCATAATTACAGCAAAAACATTCATTGAGTTTTGTTTTGATTTTTCAATCTTGATACTTTCTGAAATGCCCAAGTCATTAAAACCTGTCATGTGAGTGATTACAAAGCATGTTGCAGCCTTGATGAGACTTATAGCACTATTCTATAACACCCAGGCATATTGTTTTGAACACACTTCAGTATATTCAATTCTCTCCACAGCAGCAAGAAATAGAAGATATCAGCATGGGAGACTTTGTGTAGCATGAAATACTGGTAATATATTGATGAATCCAAATGTTCCATTTGCTGTAGCCAGGGTGAATTAAATTTGGTGGACTACATTCTATTTACACATTGTTACATTGATCCTTACCTGATAGATAATAAAGCTGTATTTGTTTGTTTTTTAAGAAATACTTCAGATCCATAAAAACATAACATTTTCTTCTCTTCTTTATTTGCATTGAGATCCCTTTACATTTCCTTGGCTATAAATGTCACTTACAGCCCACACTGCCAAACTGCTTTAATGGAATTTTGGAGCTAAGTGAGGATAAGGCCCACTTTGCTAAACACAGAGATAGAATGTAAAATGATGGTGAACCATGTGACTACATTCCTCCTACATTATTAATGACTACATTACTTACTAACATGTACAGTGTAAATGAGCATGTAGAGAATCAAAACTGGTGGAATTTACAAGCTAGGAAAAAAGAATATTGTATAATGAGATGGAAATTAAAGGCAATTTACACAGTCCCTACCCCTCAAGCCAGCTCTTTTTCCTCTTACCATTTTTTTTTCCAAATCCTTCCTATGCACTCTATACCATCATATGCTGAGATTTACACATTTTTATTCTGACATCTATTTACCCCCTCTTACATATATATCTTTTGATAGAGACCACACTTTTAAAGTTTTCTTTCCTTCCTTCCCCCTCTTTCTAAACAACACTGGCAACAACAGTATCACAGGACACATTTTCCCTCACTGCCCCGCCTCAATGCCATTCAGGGATTACTGAATGTCCTAGGTAGAGATGAGATTATATGAGGCTCTTACTCTATTCAGGAAGGGTTAATCGTTCCCTGCTGGATTATATAACTCTTCTTTACTTACATTAGGCATAATTTGATTCTAGTAATACCCTGGCACTGCAGCTTTGGAAAAGACACTCATCATTGTCTTTCCGCTGCTTGTTTAGTGAGTGGGATTATGCAAAAAGGGAGTGTGAGAGGAGGTTTGCAATGCACTTTTTAACTTGTACGTTACGGAAATTCTGAGAAATCTCAGAGGACTATTCTGAATTAACTTTCTTATTGAAATCTGCAGTTTATTATACTGAGAAGGGGCTCTAAAGAGCAAATAAAAAAGTCTGGGTGTAATGACTTCGTGTTTACAGAATCTAACTACTACAGGACTGATTGCTTGATACATTACTTCTTTCATTGTGAGCCACAAAACAGGTAGAGGCATGGTAGACTAATTTGGTTTATATATTCAGCTGTAAGGCTAGACACTGCATCATTCTTTTCATAAAGCAGGGACTGGAGGCATGTGGGGCCTGTAGCCATGACGACAATAAAACAGCGCAGAGCCTGAGCTGTAAGTAAGAAACTTGGCCTTGTCTTCAACCCTTCCTGCTCACGACTCGACTACATGCTCTCTGGAGAGGGGGCTGGGTGCTCATGAATGATCTATTGAGCAGAGCTACAGTACTGAAAAGCATGTCTACAACGAGCCTTTTAGCAGAATTTCCCACTGTTAGACTAACACAAGCTAGTGGTGACATCAGCTTGAGCATGCAAAAAGTCTGGGCAGCTGCTGTACTTGACCATAGGGATGTATTGCTGTATAGTAAACACTGGCCATAAAAAGAAAACAGCTTGTCTACATTAGAACTCCCATTGTTGCCAGCACTGATGGAGCTGCAGGAAGAGTGGTGAGCACCTAGGACTCCAGCTGGAATCAATATAGTTTGCAAATACCCAGAAGTCCCTGAAGATGAGACAAAGTGCCTAAGCTGACATTTTATTGGCATGAACAGGCAATATGAAAGCAATATAAGAACATCTGATGTGTTACATGTTAAAAATGGATTATCTACACACCTCACAAGAAATAAGTACTACTGATAAAATATCAGTTTCAGACAGACCTATTTTCAGAGCATAGCTCTTTGTTGCTGGTGGTATGTGGTGCATCTTATCACAATCCATGTAGACCTAGAAAATCACATGGTGATAACAGGACCTGCTCTTTTCATATACTGCTTAACATCAAAAGACAGTTTGAAACACATGAAACAGTATAGGAATGACAAGTGGCAGCAATTGGCAAGTGAATGGGGAGAAACTCAGGGCAACTAATACTACTATTTTACCCATCGTGTTTTATTTCAAATGAGAATTTCTACAAATGCTATGTGAAATCACTTCAGTGCTTTCTGCTTTCCTTCTTCCACAAAGATGAAAATCACCTTGATATTTTATACATATGGTTTTCTGTCTCTTTTGAATCACAAGAGATCTTAACATCATTAAGTTTGCACAATGCAAACTGGTCTTGCTGGTAAGTATGATTACACCAGGGCCTCTTTTCAAGAGGGTCTCAAGGCTATAAAAATCAAATGAGCAAGGTTTATTATATTCCTGATGATAACTGAAGATTAATTTAGCAATGGAGTCAGTTAATGAGACCTGTGATCACCTTCATCTAGACCAGTGTTTATAATGACTGGGAAAAATACTGAAAAGGAAGAGCTGTAATGATAGGCTGTCATTGCAGAATTTTAACTATGAGTCTGTTAATTAGTTTCATTTTCATCTGATTTTGCAGTAATAATGCTTTCTGATTTTAGATATGAAAAATTACAACATTTTAATTTTGATTTTTCCAGTGTTGGAGTCATCACTGGATAATAATATTGAGGAAGAAACAATTTTGGGTAATTGTAGATGTCAGTGACTAATCCTCTGTGTTTCCCTCACTAGATCCTGGCATCCCAGCAGATTGTAAAAGTCAGGCCTGGTCTTTAGTAAGAATTCTTGGCCTCTCATGAAGATAAGAGATCCACTCACAAATCACATCCAGTAATATATCACAGTTGCTTTGAGAAACTTCTACAATTAACTCCCAGAAAGTCAATTGTTACAAGTTTGTTATCTTCTTGTGAGTAATTGTAAGTTAATATTTGTGCCACAATCAGTGGCAGCAGGTCAGGGTTAGGAGCTGAGGTTTTTCTGTACAGTTCAGATCTCAGTAATTTTCTGTACATTGTTTTTCTACTTGGTAGTTGTTTCTCCATCTCTTCCATTTACATTCACTCATGCTATTCAGAAAAATCTCACAAATTTAAAAATACTCTACTTAAGTGTTTTTCATTGTATTAAGGTAATTCCTTCATTATTAATTTAGGAAAGGCATATTTATAATTTTAGAATATGAGGATTTATGTGTAAAAACAAATAAAAGCAAAAGTTGGAAAAAAACTCCAATGCATAACATGTCTTGGAAAAATGCACCGAAGATGAAAAACCTATTTGTCATCCTCACAGTCATTTTGCTGTTGCTACTTGGCTATACCATTTTGATTAGGTATCAAACACTATCTCGTGTTTAATGGACCTTTTTAGTTCATGTGAAATAAATGTATTGCTTTTATAATTGAAACAAAGCAAAAATTACATTTGATTTTTCTATCACTAGTAATTTTAGAAGTATTGAAATCTTTCGACTATAAACATAAACACATAAAGTACCAGCATATTACTTACTTGACCAAAAAAGTTTTCTTGTAATTTACCAGAAGAATCTACCTATGCAAACTACTGTCAGCAATTACAATCACATAGACTTAATCCTTCACAAAAATGAGAAGAAAACCCCAAACCCAACCAATGCAAAAGGCACTTCATTTCTTATATAATATTTCTGAAGGGCAATTTTTCTTCAGGACAGAAATAGATTAAATGTACTGGATGTATTGAGTTTGAAGTATTTTAACTGGGCCTCTTTTATAGCTTGGCTTTATAGCCTTGAAAAGGTGCAGCTTGGAAAAATCTGAGATTTTTTTCCATAGTGCTTTCAACACGAAACTGTGTAGCATCCACTTAAGATGTTTGACATCACAGGTGGCAGTTAAAGAAATGGTCATTCAGAAATGTCATTGTTGGGGGTTAGATTTGGTTTTCTTTTTTCGCTACAGATTTTTTTCCCACAAAGTCGCCAGGAGACTAATTGCTGAGTACTTATGGCTGCTTGACCAAAACAGTTCGAATGGCTAGTGNTCCCCATATCCTTGCCTGAGGGCCGACTTAATATCAAACTTTTAATAATTCGGAGGGAGGGGGTTTGAATTCTCCATTCCAAAGGGAGGTCTTATCCTCCCTAGCAGACACCTGTCTTTCAAACCAAGACAGTCATCCAGACATCTAACAGCGGCTAAAGGGAAGCCCTGACTCTGACTTTGAATTCTCTTTCTGACTGTTGTATGCATAGCCTGTGCCTGCCCCAGGTTCAGACGGAGCATCTGACACGACACCTTCTCCTTGCTTTCTTCAATATTATATTCTAGCAATACATGCAGGATGCCCCTGGCCACTGTGCACCCCCACAGTACTGTCCCAAGGCCCCCTGCACCCCACATGTGGCACTGGAGAACTGGAGAGAAACTACATGTCTGTGCTGGAAATGTGTCACTTGTCCCTTCTGGGAAGGGTCAGATGCAAGCTGGAAAATAGGGAAGGTTCATATTTACAGTGTATTTCTGTATACAAGGGCTATACAATCAGCATCTGGAGTAAGGCAGAGGAAAGAGCAGGGGAAAACCTACTTTTAGCAAAGTTATAATGATACAAACATGTCTATAAAATAAATAAGCTGTGTCTGAGGCAGAATTGAGGATAAGAAACATGCTAAAAATTACTCCTCTAGAGTCACAGACAAATTAAAATGGTTTGGTTTGCTGAATGAATAAGAGTATTAAACAAATAACAATCTTTATATCCAGTCTATCAATGGAACACATAAGTCCTAATAAAGCATCAGTGGAAAAATACGTTGTTTCTGCTCATTCCCTGGTACTATCTTTTAATTAAATGTAGATTAACATGCTAGAAAATATAGGAAAATTATTCATGAATTTATCTTGTTCTTTAAAGTAAGACATAATTTTAAATATATATTTATACAGATTTTCTGGAAGTCTTTTCAAAATTTTATAAGAAATTACTCTGTATTAAATCAACATTTTGGATATTTTTACTAGATAGCTTATGAAAGAATTTTTCAATACATGAAGGAGGAGGTGTATATGTGTATGTGCACATTCCCATGTGTATCCATGTATTTTTTTCAAGTTGAGAATGTTAAAATCTGTAAAAAGATTCATATATTTTGGTACTATTCACTGACTCCTAGAATAAAGAATAATACAAAGAAATTTTAGTGATAGCATAACAAAACTAATACTCAATTTTTAGATTAAAAATTATTTTAATCATTGTTTCCACCACATGAATATGTTATAATTTATGTAGTTTACCAAAAATACTGAATTTCAAATGGATCTTTTTTTTTTCTTTTTTTTTTTTTTTTTGCAGAAGAAAATACAAGGTTATTTTTCTACATGTCATCCTTCAGGGACCTGAGAATGGTTTGCAGCCATTAATTGGGCTCCAGACCAGTACTCTGATGTAATTTTTTTGTGGGTAAATGAGGATCAGAGTGAGTAAGTGATCTGTCAAAGTCACAAGAAGCCTTGACTTTCAATTGTTTTGCTGACAAAAAAGAATGTTTTTACCATGGGATAACCACAGGTAGGAGAAGCAGAGCAAACACCTGTAGGCTTGACGTGCAAAATTTGCCTCAGGCAAAGCAGAGTATATATAAACTTCCTTAGGTGTCTGGCAGTGAAAACGACAATGTTTTTATTTATGGTAAGACTTTTAAAAACCATCAAGTACCATGGACATTTTTGTAATAGTCCTGTCTTCCTTCTAACTTAACTCAATGTCACTGAGGGCTTGTTTTCAGATAAGCCTGGCAGAAGAGGGAGGAAAATTTAGATGTCTCCCCAGAATGCCTTTCTTTCAATCTGTTGACAAAGTATCCATTTTCATATAAAACTGAAGAAATTAATGATCTCTCATACAAATACAGGTTTTTTTACTCGTCCATGACTGTCAAGAGCAGTACAGGGAAATAATAAAATATTATATATATATATATCTATCTATCTATCTCAGTTATATTATATATAACTGATCTTGGCAACGTGCCAACTCAGATTACTATGTGATTATTGTGCATTTAACAATGAAGCTCCCTGGTGCTGTTACTTAGAATGAAGACTTTGGTTTTGATCAGATATGGATAGTTTCTATGAAATCCTTCTTTCAAAGTACTGGTCATGTGCAACACAGGATCTTGTAATGAATGCGCACATGCTCCTCAGATATGCTGCACAAGTAGTATTTACTTGTGAATATTTATTCAGTCACTTTCAAAAGGCTTTGCAGTTTATTAATTGCCTTCCTTTATGTCCCCTTAAAGACTTCATGTAACTTACCATCATTCTTGCTTCTTTTTATTACTCTGCTGTGTTCCTATTATTATTGCTTTTGTAAAGTACTGCAGCTTTCTACATTGACTATCTTTATTCACATCGTTATTTAGTCATGATCTGGTCATGGAGGGGTAGGTGAAAAAGTGATGAGAGTTTGTTTTATCCTTACTAATGGTATACCCTTTATTATTGAAGACCCACAAAGAAATAAAGCTTTGATGTACTTAGAAAGCTAATCCTGGTGATTATGGGGAGATATGTGCAGTGGGAACTAGAGGGATATACTTCTTTAATCTCTTGGTGTTGAATACTTAATCCAGTAAAGATTCTTGGCAAGAAGATTTAAGAAAGAACAAGTTAATTAAACTGTTCACAGGTATTGTTTTTAGGAAAGCAGTTTTGATAGCTTTCTAATGAAGTATCTGAGATTTTTGTTTTTGTAAAAGGGTCTTTCAATAATATCATTGAATCAGTGTATTATGAAACATACTGGTTTTATGCTTTCAAACTGTTAAATACCCCAAGATCCAGCTTCACACCACAGAAACTGGACTTTGAAATGTGTGGATTTAACCAGGGTGGTTATAGCAGTGCAGTGATTTTATTTCACTTTATTCAGTTTTAGCCTAAATTTGTTATTTTTAATGCAAACTGAGTATGATTAGCTATAAAAGCAGCATATAACTAACTTCAGATTTGTCCAGGTAATCAACACTGCTGATCACTGGCAGCATATCTGCATATTTGCACAGAAAACTCTTCAGTTAGTATCTCAGGGAGATAAAATTGCACCATGCATATCTTAGGAAAGACCATCATCCTGATTGTCTGTGTCTGTTTTTTTTCAGACAGATTGGTCTTAGGGTCAGCACATGCTAACCAGCTGGGTACAGCAGCTATGGATATTTGCATGCTTTGATACCTGGGACAGAAATCACCCCCTGTGTGTGTGCATTATATGCGCACGCACTCGGGATCCTGGGGTACCCACTTGGAGCAGACAGTGCCAACACCAGATTCTCTCTGGCATGAAACAGGTTTTTAGATCTCTATTACCAGTGTGGCTTTTCTTCACAGTAACACTTGTATGTAAGAATAAATAATGTGGTCAAACTTTTTAATATTACAAACCTTCCTTTAATACAAGATGTTTGTACAAAGAGAATATACTTACTTTGAACAAAGAGAAGATAAGAATATAGGTTTCTGCTCCTCAGTGACATTTTAAAAGTATTCAGTGTTTTATTAAAGATGCACCAAATATAAAAAGGCATTTCTTACAAGCTGAATTTCTTCAGCTTAGTCAGAAGTGGCAGCTGTTATGAGTACATATGCTCTTTATCAACAGGGGAAAACGAAGAATGTATCTGGTAAAGGGAGAGTAGTGAAGTTCTGTCTCTAACCCAGAATTAATATGTAGTTTTGTTCTTTGATAATTTGTAGTGATGACATGTTGATTTAATGAATCTACACTGTATATTTTAAGTTGACAAACATGTTAGATGAAGTTCCTGTGCAAACAAAGAACTGGATGAAGTGAACTAACATTGTTGGTAGACCAGAAGTAGGATCAGGCTTGCAGGCACCATGCTTTGTCTTTCAATTGGTTGGGTTTTTTCATTTTTTTCCTAGGAAGGTCATACATTAAGACATGTAAATTGTGCCTAAGCAATTTTCTACCCATATATTTTTTATCCATCTAATGTAATAGTTTGGGTTTTGTTCTTCCAAAATTAATTTTATTATTTTAAAGAGGTTATAAATTACACAGAAAAAGACATTACACAGTCTTGAATATAGCTGTGCCAAACTGCTGGCTATCATCTTCCCTAGCATTTTTGAGGGCTAGGAGCATGTCTTTTTGATAGTAGTAGATCACGGGCTTCTGTGTTGTTGAGCTGTTTATGAAAATGAACTGTATATAGCCAGTCCAACTTTTAAGATTAATAGTCATAAGAGTTCCTGATGTTGTAGTAGCCAAAGAACATATATATATAGAAAAGTTATGAAATATGATAGATTTATACAACATTATGAGAACATTTTAGTATAAAATTAGAATGCTATTTAGCAATTTCAAAGAGTTATATTAATCATAAAAGACATTCACATACACTTAAATAATATCCCTCAATTGAGGGATATTATACTCCAATTATATTGCTATTTAGACTTAAATCTAGGAACAGCTTTGGGGAATATGAAAGAAAACCTTTGTTCTGCGTCATGTCTTGTTATTAAGTCTTGTGTTTGAAGAACACAAGGAACAATTAACTGATGGAACTCATTGCCACAGATCATCATTTATGAGTTTCTCGTGAACATGGGTACAAGAAGGAGCTAGACAAATATTCAGCATAGGTTTCCAAGCTTACAAAGAAGTTTGATCCAGATGTTGCCTGTAGTTCAGTCAGTCTCAAAACAACTAATTGCCAGATGCTGACAGGGAGGGATCACACTATAAGCAGAGGAGGAATGTACCTTTCTGTGTACTGATTCCCATGCTCTTTTACTATCTGCCTCTGGAGACAAGATATGCACCTAGGCTGATATTAAATGTTTAGTACAAAATAGCCACCAAAACTTTTCCTTGGCAGACAGACTTGAAAAAGAACTCCCCCAAATTATTTTACTCTTCTCATTTTAACACAAAAAATATGAGATTAAATGGAGAAAGCCATTCCTCTCCTAACTATTAAAGAAGACTGAATAACATACTAAGACTGCAACCTGATCTAAATGATTCTCCACAGTTCATCTATTCAAACTGAAACATAAATTCCATGGAGCAAAAACATGGCAAGTTTCTTATGGTATATTATATATAATATAATAAAGATATGAATAAAGACTTTTAGAGAGCCTATGAATGATCAAGGTGCAGGACAACCTCTCATAATGACAAGGAGGACTGCGTTACAAATAAACTCCTTCCAAGTAAATTAACCTCTATATCTTATTACAGATTTTCTTGCCTGTTCCATTGAAATGCTTGGCAGTTTTGGCTATTGCATTCCTGGCTGCCTGCTGCTGGGGCTTCCCTCTGCTGCAGCCTCTCCCCTGTTACTTGATGGTGACGTGAAAGGGCAGTCTGTAGGGCAGTTCTGCCTGCCTCCTCCTTCCTTCATAGAGTGAATTCTTCCCGGGAGCTGTGCAGACAGAACTTATTTGGCTTGTTTGTTTTGTCAAAGATTAAAACAAGAAACTGAGAAAAGTTGAAAGATTAGGTATCCGTCTAAAGCTAGTTTTTCCCCGCTCAAGTCCAAGCAATAGATTTTCTCATTTGTTTCTATTTGTTTACCTTCCAAAAATTCAATTTAATCCCATAACCTCATATGGAAATGAAAGTTCTAAATGCAATATTTTCTTCCTCAAAGTACTGTTTGCTTTGGCTTGCATGTTGCACTTCGGGTTCATACCTTGGCATCATGGTCTGGTATCAATATTTTCAAAAGCTCATTTGTAGCAACTCAGACTTTTTTTGTTCCCTGAAGCTAATATTCCCTTTGTGACCTTGGTGCGTCACCTAAGATCCAATCTTTTGGCTTTGAAATTAAGGGTGACACCTTCTGTGATCCTTTGTTTTCAGTTTCTTCAGTTTACGACACAGAGAGGTTCCCTTGTGCATCCTCATCCATCCCTAGTCACTCATCTTCCAGACAGAAAAGATTATTAATCTTATCCAGGCTGGAAAGAAGGACGTGAGAGACTGTGAGTGTTATGTCACTTCAAATGTTGGTAGATGCTCAGATAAAACTGTTATGTTTAGGCCATGAGAGTATGTAAAGAGCACTTTAGTAGTAGAGTAAAGGAAGGGTATTTACTCCTTCCTGTCCTTATATGTTAAGCAGGGATCTTTTTTAAAGGTAGATTCAGAACAAATATTATTAAGCTATTAGAAACCATAATTTTTGGTTGCTGAAGTTCCTTCATTGAAATGTCAGGTTATGTTCATCAGAAGAATGACAGATCAATGAAATAAAATTAAGAAACTGAGAATATTTCCAAAGAATTTGCTGTAGAAGCCAGCTTTATCTAAGTGGGAAGTATAGTGCACACTGTTAATTTATCTTGCAAATATGATTCATGGTATTTTCCTCCTCTGATTTATACCAGTCCTGCACCTTTCAATCCAGTGGAAGTTATTCCATTTGAACAGGAATGTGATCTATCTCCTGCTTAATAAAGAAAGTGCTTACTAATTTTCTAGGAGAATAAAAATATACTTTGAGAAGGTCCTCAAAATGCAACTTGAAAATTTGGACAGGAGACTCTGCCAAGTAGTTTGCATTGTATGTAATATAGAGTCTAGTTTCTGGATATTACATAGGATGTTCTTTACCAACTTTAAATTCTTAATTTAAGAAGTCACACTGCATCACTGAGAAGGGAAAGGCTTGTTAAGAATACGCCTGGCAAAAAAAAAAAATCTATATTTTCTGCTGGTTCCCCCCTTTTTTTCTAAAGAATGATAAAAAAAAGTAAAGATATTTCCAGAATTTTTGTAGGAAAGCATTACATAGATGCAGAAATATTGGCCACTCACTACCACCACAGTAAATGTGCATGCTAATTTATATCAGATTCCACTTCACAAGAAGTCTTAATTTAAATTCAGGCCATGGTTTGCCATGAATGTCTTCCCACATACATTATTAATTTTTATTTTCTGGAAAACAGAAGGAAAGGACCGTGCACATAGAGGTCTTCCCCTGACACAAATCGTGTGTTTGACTGGACCTGAGAACTAAGAAGCCATCGCAGTCTTCTCTCATCTTAGGTCTTGTAGGTGTCTGCCTCGCAGGCCATAAGATTAGCTGTTCCTGTTTGCTGCTCTTTGATTGAATTCCACTTTTATCATTGACACATTTATTGCTGAATCAGAATGGTAAGTAAAATATAATTACCTTCACTCAGGTACCTTGATGGAACCCTCATTTGGAAAATAAATACAGATGTTTACTTTCTTGCTTGGCTTTCTTCCTGTTTTGTCCATGCTGTATGAAGAGAGATTTCAGTTAATCCACCATTTACACGGAATGCTTATGTCTAGATGATGGTGTGTGTCACACACATAATATCTGTGTGGAATGATATCTTGATTTATGCTAAGACAAACCCATGGTTTTATTTTTTTTTTAATCTGTGAGTGTATCTCAGTCATATTTCTGGAGCCAAAATTTTAGGTAGAGATATTGCTGTGGAGAATAAGGTCATGGAACAAAGCCAGACTGAAGATGTCCTTGCTCTTTGCAGGGCTTTTATTCTAGATGTCCTGTAAAAGGTGCCTTCCAACTCAAACCATGCTATTATTCTATGAATGTACAAATCAGCAAAAATCAGTTTATCTCAGACTAGCAGAGAATGATTCCCATTGCCAGCTCTGCTGTCTGGCAAAAATATAGAATGTTTTAAATTTTTTAAGTTTTTTATTTACTGCTGATTTACAGTAATTTTGCCTTAGGACAAACATAATTTTGTACTTTACTACCTAAAGTGCATAAAGGATGAGAGTAGTAACTATGTGATGACCAGCAACTGTCCCTTTCACTTGCACTGCCATGTATACCTGTGTCAAAGGGTAGCTGCTAAAAGTTCAAAGTGTCAACTGATTACAAGTGGCATTGCTCAGATGTTGATCTGATACCATAGGATCTCCTTAGGAACCTCACAACTTACGTGGTTCTATGGTTCTAGACCTGGGCGAAGGTTCCACCCAAAAAAACCAGTCCCACCTCCTCCTTTATGTGCCCACTAGAAATTGTTAAGCTCAGATTTGAGATTAGAGTGCCACACAGCTTCCTAGTCACAGTTCAGGTTGAAGGAGGACAAGAATGGGACAGCAGCGGTAGCTACAGGGACAAGACCTCCCTTCATGTTAGCAGCATGGATTTGATCACGCTGACTTAGCTGCAAGCAACAAACTGGGTCTTACACAGCACCTAGACTAAGGCTAGACATAACACTGAAGGTGATTAGAGTCTACTGTACTGAGTTGCCTCTGTTCACGGGATGAGTTAACACCTCTCCGAGATCCTGATGCAGTTGCCAAATAACTGGTGTCCCTTTTGTTCCCTCTGCTATTTTGGTAGTAACCTCCAAGAGGTAAGTAATGAATTTTCTTGGACTGCCATTTCTAAAATTCCATCCAGTAACATTAAGCAAAATGGGTCTCCGTAAACAGACGACTAAACCAAAACACACTTTCTAAAGATAATTTAGACTTGAAGTGTAACCAAGGAATAAAGAGTAAAGATTTCTCTCCATACTCCCAACTGGAGACAGACAGGGAAAAAACCTTGTCATCAGAGACCTATCATTCAATAAACCCAGAAAAGATCTGACTTCAGTCCTGAGAAGTAGGACATTACAAACAGAATTGTTCTGTACCAATGACTGCAGTGAGGACTGGCAGACACTGACAGCAGTACATGCCAGGCATTCATAATATTGCTTGTGGGATGAAACTGACTGCTTAACAAAACTAGCAGGACTGTTCCAAAACTCCTTCCCAGAACTCAATATCTGACCATACCCTGAATGCTGGGACCACACATGAACACGTTGCTTTGCTGTCTCAAAGTGACAAGACAAAATTACATTGGAATCATCACCAAACTAATAAATCTTACTGTCAGCTGGGTCTTCTTGTTGGTGGTTATTTTTGGTTTTTGTTTGTTTTACTCCTAGCATGCCATCTTGGATAACTGCATTAAGATGACAATATTATTTCTGTCTTTAAAAAGTGCTTTTGTTCTCCCATGTGACTGTGAACAGTGGGCATATGTGGAGACTGGAGGAAGGAATGAAGTATATTGTTCTTGTCACACTGTTCATTTATCATCGATGACTTAAGCATATTTGCTTCCTGTATGCTGTGTGTATATCCACTGGCTTGAAATCTCTCAAATATAGGAGGGAAGCTCTGTTTATGAAATGAGGAGAAGAAAAGAGAAACATTGTCAAGATCTTTGGCATTGTTTATTATCTCTGATAAACCACATTTGGTATTTTACTGTTTGGCCTATGAGAGTTTGTCCATCCAGTAAATTCACCATAAGTACAGCTGCATCTGGACAATATTGAAGAAATTTGGTTTAATATTATAAATTTTCATGGAACTGGAATAAGCTGTACTGGTGCAAATCACAACTCAGAGCAGCTTTGTCTAGCTCTACTAGAGGCTGGCAGTGATACAACTGTTCTGGTGGAGAGCAAGCAAAGGCTGAAGTCACAGGAAATCCACAGGGCAGTTCAAGTCCTTGCCTGAGAAACTGCAAATGACAAGGGTTTTGCAAAGACTGGTCCAATACACAGAGAAGACAGCTACGCAACAGCAACATGTGATGTTGTTATTCTTGATCTATTTTTCATATAAATTTTTCATTAGACAGAGAAAGAATCTTCAGATTAACACATATTTGTAAGATGTGTTTGTTTTAAGTGAACCTTTCTTGAGAGAACTCCCCATACTGCCTCCTAAAAAAAAAAAAAATCACTTGAGAAGAAAAGGAAACATCTCTGTGTGTCTCAGAGTAAACATTCCCTGCTGGGCTCCTGGCAGGCACTGAGCCCACCCCTTCAGAAAGAAATCAGATCCTGAAGCAAACTAGGTAAGGGAAAAAAGAAAAAAAAACAAAAAACCACCCAAAAACCCCCTAAAAAAACCCAACTGAAAAAAAGCAGCTGTTAAAATATTTGGGCTTTTTCCCTCAACCTAGTGCTATGCATGTGATCATTTCAGTTGCTTGGCTCATGTGCTAGAAGCCTAGGACCCCCTGCAAGGGAATGTTAAAGAGAATAACATGGAGCATTCCCATCTTGTTCTTCTCATCACTGTCCTCTTCATCACTGCCTGTCTCTCCACATTCTTGGAGGACAGTCATAAGATTTATTGCATAATTTTTTGGTGGCTGTTAACCAAGTGTGCAGTTACAGCTTGGTTTAATTAAGAAATCAGAGTGATTCTTTTATGTAGGTCACATCAGTTTTTGATTCTGAATCTCATAAAGTTCTAACCTTTCTGAAAAGTCAGCAGTGTATCTATGGGTTTAAAAAAATCACTTTCTTAAATGCTTCGGAGTGTTCTTTATGCCTGCAAATGCCATTGCTCTTTTACTAGATAAATTGTCAGAAAAACCTTTGTTTGAATATGGCCTTTGGTGAAATCTATCCTTTTGCAGCAGTGTTTTCAAATAGGATTTATAAATACAGTCTGAGCTCCCAACTGTTTGAAGCATGGCCATGCTGGAAAAAGAACAATGAGTGATTTGATTTTCCTTTCTTTGCCTTTCATCATTATTCAAATCAATAGGAATTACCTGCAAATCAGTATTCACAGCCCATCAGAGAGCAAGGTTATGCTGGCTCAGAGTTGTGAATTTTTATAAAATTATCTGAAATACTTACTTCATTAAAAAGGAGGAACCTGAAGTCTATAATGCTTATCAATCTATTTATTTTTCTTGGTAACTGGACAGCATTCAATTCTGTGTATATTGGCTGTTGCTCTCAGAATGCCACATCTCCGTGACCACAACTGCTCAGCACCTCACTCTCTCGTTACTGTCAACCTGCAGGCTTACTCCAGGTCCAGCCACCCTTCCTCTCCTTTTCTCCAAAGGAATCCCCGTCCTCACATATGATATTCTAAATCAATTTGTATTATTTTAGAAAGCTTCCTGATCTTTCTTGGACTCAGTATCAACAGAGTTAAAGCAAGATTTGACTAATATTCCTCAAAGTACATTTTTAGATAATAATGAAAATTATTCCCAAGTAGTACAGCATTTCATCTCTGATCAAGGTTTTCATGTCATTAAAGAAATGAATTGTTCAAAGAATTTTTAACCTGTTGAGAAGGTTATATCACCCTCAACATCTTTATTTCTCAAGTAAAATAAGGACTATACAATGAGAAGAGTACAAAGTCTTCATTGCTGAAGTATAGGAGTTCCCTCTGCCAAAGTCTAAAGTGTGCAGGAACAGTATTTTTCCCAGCATTGGCCCAAAACTCAGAAATGAACTCCTGCAGGGACTTAGGATCATCACAGGCTGCATTACCTTCTAGTGTGCAAAACCAAAATCTTTGGGTTCCTCAAATTATAAAGGCACAGCAACACTAAATGCTTTATATTAAAGCAAAACAATAAAAATCTCAATAATGCCAGGCACAAACACATAAAAATCCTCCTGAAACAAAGCCTTTGCTGTGGTCTGCTTTTCTTTTGAGATTGGTGAAAGGACAAATAGTGTAGCAAAAAATGGCACATGAATTGCTTCTAATAAAAAAATAAAATTGGCCAGTTGTCTGTCCCCTAATGTGAGTGCCATGTCTGTCATGCCTGCTGTTAAACATCTCCCCTCTCCTGTCTTAGTTCCTACTGACTTTTGGAGAGTGTCCTGCTCTGTGTGATCCCCAAAACCATGCCTGGGATAATGCCCAAAGGTTGAGAATATGCAAGGAAGCTTGTCAACACTTATACAATGGGTATTCATAGGCCAGTGACCCACCTCTATGTAATTTTCTTGTGTAGATGTAGTCTAGAGTAAGAGCCAATGTAGTCTATTAGAAAATAAGATGCAACAGAAATGAGAAAAAGGGCAGACTCAGATGAAAAGAGCAAGTTCAGCAAAGTTGACAGCATATTACTGAGCAGAAATTCAGATCTAGGTGTTTAATATCACACTGCTGGCGAAACAGCATTGTCTGCATCATCTAGAGATGGGATGCCAGAATAATGAAGCACTCTTTATTAAACCTTTTTGAAGGAGAGTTGGAAGCAATGCTATCCCTCTACATCTGTCCAGGGAAATGCTCCAAAAAAAGTTACAGGCTGCATGAAGAATCCTACTTCTCTCCCTAGCAAATGCAGAATCATGCTTTTTTCACCCTGGATAATCTATTCACCCCTCACTGCCCACACAGCCTTCCCATGTATACACCTGCTTTTTGAGGTTGGCCCCAGCAGTAAATGTCTGTGAGACCAGGATTGCAGAAAGCAGCAGCCCCTACGACCAGGAGAGTAGCAAGCAGTTGTTCTTATTTCAAAAGCAGGTTTGTCAAAACTGTTGGCCTTGATATGATACCTTCCATTATTTTCTTGGACTCAACCAGAACTGAATTATGGGGAACCAGCACCGTAAAACTGAAAAGTGGCAACGAATCACTAGGAAATACTCATAAAGCAGCATTGCCTCCTGAGTTCCAGCAAAAATCATGCCCTAACATAGCTGTTAGAGTTGTCTGGTTTAACAAGAATCACCTCCTATAGCTGAAGTTCCAGAAGCTTCTTAAGTGAAGTGCTCCTTCAATCTCTGGTAGCCAAGTGCCACTTCCAAAATTTACGTTAGCCAAACTCTGTACCATTGCATTTCTTCCTTCTGCAATGTTTGCATGCCAATGTAGAATTTTTGCAACATGAATTTGCTGAGCAAGATAAGGAGGCACAAATGTTTTTTGTTGCTGTACATACAGGATGAATATAGGTACCTTCTAGTCATGAGGCAGGGTTGATTTAAAGCAGCTATGCAGTTCCACCCCTCCCACTTGAAGATCTGGTTTGTCCCCACTCCTCAGGCTGCAGCGGCATTTTGCAGAGGCAGCCACAAAGCTTTTCATCAGTTCTAAACAGCTGTTTGTTATCTTTGGTTCTTTAACTGAATTTCTCTGTAAGCTGGGTCCATGTGATTTCATTATTTTGTAGTGAAACATGAAAATTTGTCCTTACAGGTGACAACAATAAAATAACCTCCTCACTGTTTCTTTTGTGTCAGAAAAACTAAACAACAGTTTTGACTGGGACTTTTTTATACGATTTGTTAATGTCTGGTGGTAAACCAGCTGGTTTATAATTTTATTCTAGAATGTTTCATTCCCTTCCCCCTCATTTTTGCTAAAGTAATCTGTATTTTCCAGCAGCAACAGGGAAACTGTGCCCTGAAGCAATCCCATAAACACTTGCAAAAAGCATAATTTTTCACAGTCATATATTTATAAGGCAAAAACTGGGTAGCTTCATGCAGCAATAGCGAAGGGTTGCAGACAGGCTGTCTAGTGGATTGTGCACTAGGCTGGGATCCAGGAATGCTTGAATCCTAGTGCTGGCGCTTCCACCAGCTTGCTGTGTGGTCTTGGGCCTGAGCAAGCTGCAGCTCTGTCTTGCAAGTTGCCCATGAGTAAAAGGAGGATAATAATATTTGCCTGTTTCACAGGAGTCAACACCCCTGTGTTTATGTTTTTGCAGGACTCTGAAAAGCTAAAGAACTGCCAAAGTGTTGAAGCCTTTACCAAGCGAGACATTTGTCTATGCATTTAGAATAAAACTTGCTTTAGTGAGCAAAAACGTTTCAGCTATTTGCAGAGCTTTACACTGTTGGACATTCAGTGATGTTTTCAATTTATATGAGTCAAATTAGAAAGATTTTTTTAAAAGAGGACCAAAGCAGTGGTTTTGCACTTTCTGTGCACTTCAGTGGACTTGCTTATCTCTTTGTCATATGCTCCGTACTTATACTGTACACTAGCCAACTGCTAAATTCCAAGATCCACTACTCAATTTAGACAAGTGCAGTCTATTGAACTCATACAGTCTTTGTTTGCATATCTGACATTTATGCAGTGAATCTTTTCAGTAAAGCTAAACTAGCTGACATTACAAGATATGCAAAATAAAATCAAGATAATCTAGGATAAAATTGCTGCAGTCAAGGGCAATATTAATTCTATCCTCTTGAGCTATCAAAGCACTAAGCCTTCCAGAGGCAGAAAATGTTTTCTCTAATGTTCGGAGTCCTGCATTTACCCTGACACAGACATGAAGATGCCCTTTTAGAGAAATTCTTTGCACAAGTTCTGTAAAATACATAGTGTAGAGCTCTGGGAAAAGAGAAGAGCTAATTTTATTTTTTTAAATAGAAAATCCTCTTCCTCTCTTCTCCACGGTACAGCTCCAAGAGCAGACAAAGCTATATGTGAACTAAGGTTGAATATCGATGGCCATTTTGGTCAACATCACAAATGTTTCAAAGCCCATGAAGTATTCTGTTAAAATGTTTCTGTTATGCCATTTTTAAGCATCTTCTGTGGTTCAATCACAGAAAGCAGTAATTAGTGTTAAGAGGCAATGCCCAACATCTTTCATATGAAAGCAGCATCTGCCTCTGTGAGTTCTTTCCCTGCTTCAATTGAATGGAACTTTTGTTCTTAGGACTTTTCTGTGGTGCAAATAACCTTAGTAATGCAAAAGAAAAATACTTTTAGCTTAATTCAGGTTAAGCTTGGCCAGCCTATCAGTTCAGCTGTCTTACAGGATGGTCTGGTGAATACATTGCACTGGCTCTGGCCTGCCTTGGCAGCAAACACTGGGGACGTAGGAGAGAAGAATGAATGCAGAATAAGAGAAATATTGCCTTTTAAAAGGGGTGTTCTTTAATTCATTTAGATACCTAGAGTCTTAACAGGGCTATGACCAGCTACATAGGCATTTTCCAAGTTGCAGGCTGAGTAGCAAGCAGGTCATAACTCCTTTCAGTTTGAATAAAGGTGCAGCTACATGTGTTGAGATCACTCAGTTGAGCCAGCCCCTCTTCTGGCTGCACACAAACTGAGTCCAATGTGAGGGAGGGGTAGAAACCCACTGCCCTGGGTAAGAAAGGATGAAAGCTCCATATATTTTTCACAGACACCAGTTAGCTCTGATTCAGCATATCCTGAAGTCATACCCTAAGAAACACCTCAGTGGGGAAGAGGAAAAAAAGTCCTTAATTTGGGCAAATCCCAAAGAGAGGCCTAAGCTTTAGAAAACTAAAGAATCACCAGTGTTTTTATATGAGGATGTAAAGATCTTGTGACAACCAAGATTGTCAATTAGGAGCTACATTCAGGCTGATGAAGTGAGCTACAGAGGGCAAAAGAAAGTTTGAAACCTAATCTAAATGCTAATTGAAACTGGTTTGTTTGTTTGTTTCCTTTTGGGACACCTGTATCTTTTGATGCTTTGCTTTCTCTCTAATGTACTTCATCTTAGGAAATATATACTTTTATGTTTATGGTAGTTGAGTTCAGAATGGTTTCAATGTGGCTGCATAATGTTGAGGTCTCCCATTTCCTGGAAAGAGCCAGTCCCTAAACTTCACTGTGCTTTACAGTGCTTTTCTCCCTATTCCAACTCTATTTTGTTTTGAAACAGCACAATACAGCACCAGCCTGTGCAGCAGCACCAGCCAAGAATGCTGTCTTGGCTTGCAACGATGTGCCATGTAATGTCTGAACCCCAAAGATTCCTGCAAATTACTATTGCAGCTCTTTCACTGCCATGCTGATGGGCAGGGGAGCTGCTTTTCCCAAAGCTCTAGTACACAATTGTTTATATCACATTACTTGCCTTAGAATCAGAATCTTGTAGGTTGGCAAAGACACTTAAGGTTATCCAATCTATGGACCCCAGGGAGACATTTTGCAATTACCATATTTGAATATTATCTATAGGAAGGCAGTTGGAACACATGAATTTTGTTATTTGATATTTAATATTATCACATACATATGCAACATGATATTTTGTATAATTATATATGAATGTTTATAATTTAACTGTAACTCATACAAGAAATATTGAATTATTAGAATAATAGAATCAAGTGTTGGAAAGGACCTTAAAGATCATCTACTTCCAATGCTCCTGCTATGACCAAGGATACTTTCCACCAGACGAGGTTGCTTAAAGGCCCATCCAACCTTGAAAACTTCCAAGTGCCAGATGTAGACAATGTGTAGCTGAACTTTTGATCACAAATTTTTGACATTTCTGAAAATGACAAGGCTGAACAAGAACATAGATCTGTGGATAAGAGATTCTCATGAATATGTAAATATCTGCCTTCTTCAGGGAAAGGATATTTTCAAATTTAAAAGCCAATTTTTTTTTCTTTTTAAGCATCTCTTGCAAAATAATATAAACTACATTATATTCTTAAGCTTCTGACACCACAAATCAGTTTCTCTACTTTTATATCCAGATTTATTATATGTTATTTGTATAGCAAGCATAAGGAAGCAATCCAAACCTGTCATCCTTAAATTGTGGGAGTAGGACACCAACAGCACCACTTTTGAGCACCTTCTTAAAACATCCTTTAAAAATTCCAGAAGTCTCACACTGATCTGCTTGACAGAATACTACACACAGAGGTAGAAGAAGAGGATTAAATGAAAATTGTTTGAGAATAATGAGGGAATGATGAGTATGATTTCTAGGTACCATTTCTGCCTATTGGTTGTTACTCCTGCAATTTTGTTTGAATTGCAAAATTTGCATTTTTCATTGAAATTTATTCAAAGTCTCACATTTTTACAAGGAGACAGATTTCCTTTACTGATTAGCTGAATGACTTGGTGTCACAAATCATACTCTATGCCCGGCACAGGCCCTTTACACTGTATCTTCCACTTCTATAATTTTCTCATTGGTAAAAATTGTGTTGCTTTTCTTTAGACAAGATTGTGGAGCCTGGAGATGAAAAAAAAATATCAGTTGCAAAACCACCCCATTTAGACCCATCTGTTTTTCTTGTTCACCGCGCAGGAATCTCAGACTTTTTTTCCCATATGTTGTCCTTTTATATTTTAATAGTTCCACAACAAGATTTGCTACTGCTTTCATCAGAGAAAAAAACATTCTAAAAGATCCTCAAGATCAAGAAATAGTTTCAAATGTGTGGCCTCTATTTGACACTACTGCATTTTTTTTCTAGATACATTTTCCCTGTTTATATTTAGAGCAAGCAGAGTTTTGTAGACCATTCTTGAAATAGATAGACAGGAAATTGGGCTAGATTTACAGTCTGCTGAACTCTATGAACCATCCAAACCTGCAATAGCATGAACTAATTTCTGCTAACTCTGCTCCTGCCCTTTTATGTTCTAGCTGCACTTGCAGGACTGGAGTGGCACATAACCCATCATGTCCAACTACATAATCATTATTGCTTTCTCACTTTTAGACAATAATCTTGCAAGGAATAATTCACAGGAATTTTTTTAGGGCTGTCAAAATAGGCATGTTATATCCTACATGCATTGTGTAATCTCAGCTGAGGGCCTGTATTTAGTCTAGAGTACTGTATCCTGCTGCTAAAGTACTTTCACAACAATGCAGTAATTGAGGTTGAGAATTAGGAAGACAGCTGGACACATGCAGAAGGTTTATAAAGGTTTTACACCATTAAAAATAATTTAAAAACTGTAATGTTATTTCGACTTGGTTAGACTAGAACCTTTTTACTTTACCTGATTTTGTTAATTCCAAGTTAAAAAGAAGAGTTTGAATTTTTCTATCTGTTCTTTCCTATGTAACTGAAATGGGGCTTATCAAAGGAGATGAAGTGAGATACACTGAGTCTTTGCCATCACATATTGCTGGTTATTGGGCTGGAAAAAGAACACCACCACACTAATGCAGAATAGCTATGAAATACACCTGTCTTCTGTTTGTGCAATTCCTTACCCTCTGTTTATGTGTAGTAGAACAATATTGCACCTATTTGTTCTTTATTCTTGAAACATCTTTGGAGCACGGTAACCTCTGAGTTTCTGTTACATTTCTTCTAAATCCTTGTACTACGAGTGCAGTCTGTCACTAAAACTCACTTTCATCTCTGAAAACCACTAAAATCAGCTGCCCTTCTGCTGTGCAAACAGGTTGTTTATTTGATGCTGCCTGACTTTATCGTTTTATAAAACTTTGATTTGCCCATCTTCACTTCTCTGACTGTCTGCAGGAAGTGTAAGGATCAGCAGCAGGTATTGAAACTAGACAATAAGAGTAGGAACAGGTATTGCCAACAGGTCTTCACGGAACTGCAAGCAAGAGCACTCACCTCTGATAATTACATTGGAGAAAGGAGGAGCCCTGACTTTACAATGCTGAGAGTCTTGTAAATGGCTTTGCAAGAGAGTTGCCTGTGTAAGTCTCATGAATGATGTTTTCTTCTGATAACTGAGAAATTCTAATTATTTCCAAAGCTGGCATGTTGTTAAGAGCTTTTGTCAATGAGCTCACTTTAAATGAATAAATAATGGCAGTAAGAAATAATTTTTTAATTTCCTAATCACACTGTGATCTCACATTGTAACTTTCTTAGCTAAATTAGATACTATGGTAGTCTATTAAAAAAATCATGTCTATGGTAGTGATAACTTGATAAAGAAAATACATTTAATGAAATTGAAATTGGTCTAAATTGCTTTTTCTTTTTCAAAAAGAAAAGGATTTTCTGTATGCAACTTAAAAATCAACATTGAATTGCAATGTCATATGATATAGGACATCAGTTACAGAAAAATCAGCTGAAAATTTTCTGAGATTACTGATAAATCATGAGCTGAGGATTGTTTAAACAAATGGTTTGCAAGTTAACTTCTAATAAGGTACATAACACTCAAAAAAAGCCTAATCAAATAAATTATTACATTAAACCAAAAGTGGATTCACTGGTAGATATATCTACTAAAATTACTGAAGATTTTTTGCCATTAAAAGATGAAGTAATGTGCTCAAAGAAGACAAAATGATTAAAGGAACAGAGAGCTAATTTATGTCAATTTAAAAAGACAAAAAATCTGTCAGGACTGATAAAATAGTTTAATTTTCTAGTGAGAAAGGGAAAGCTGTGGCTTAGATTCTGCTCAATATAACTGCCCTGTGGGTGTTAATTTTTCTAATTATGATTCATTATCAATAAAGGAAGGAGTAGAAGACCAAATGAAAGACTTTCTGACAGGACAGGAATTACATGTTCTTTGAAACTTCTTCAGGTGGATATACAGGATTAGGACTAGAGTGGAGGATGATTGAAACTCCACCCATTTGCCATGAGTTCTTGCTCAAATGACCCCTAAACCTCCCACCAATTTTTAGGAATAGTTTAATATTTTGTAATTATTATTATTAGTTCAACAGTAAGAAAAGCAGATTTTGACCGTATTGGCTTCACAGAAATACAGGAGAAATTGGACTGAGAGAGAGAGCAAACATGTCCAGCATTTTGCACATGGCTTTGACTTTGTTTTCTCTCATGTCCTGATGTCTTTTAGCAATTATTCAATTTTCATGAGAATCAGTGTCTCCTGGGTCTGTTACCCAGAGCTGTGCTTATAGTCACACAGTTGCCTGTTATACAGCAGGCTGACAGAGANATAAAGAGATGTGTTTAGATTGCCTGTGGTTTTGCTTGTCTATCAATGAGATGTTACTTAAATATATTTAAATTAGTTTAAATGCACAGACATGTTCCCTGGAAGGAAAATTCCAGAACTCTCTTGTTTAACAACACTGATATATTTTTATCAGTAAAAGTTGTTATTCTCATTGCAAAAGGGTGTGCTTCTTAATTAAAATACTTGAAATAAAAAAAAATTATATATTTATTGTAAGTTCAGAAGAAAGAAGTCAGGAAAAAATCTTTAATAGAACTTCTCAGTGAGCGTATTTTAGTTAGAAAAGTCTAATATTTAGAATCCATTCTTGGTAACAATTTAAAGCTAGAGTGTATAAAATGGATCAGAGTAGCACAGAAAAAATCCTTGACTCTGATCTCTGCATTAGCCAAGATCACTGATTATATTGGCCTTTTAATCCCTGATGTCTACAGTTTTGTAATAGGGAATCTATTCTGCCATTTGCTTGATGCAATAGTGTTGGAAGCTCCTCTACTAATGAATGTGAAAAGAAAGGGAAAAGGAAACAATAATAGTAATACTACTAACAACAACAGCAACAACAACAACAACAACAATAATAATAATAATGACTCTTCTTGAGGAAGTCCTGATCAATTGGATAAAATCAGTACTTGATATTCTTCTTGAATGTTTGCTGTCTTTACAGAAATAGCAAGGTTCAGAGCTCTTTTATTTCTCACTGCTGATGCATTATTTTCTCACATGCTGTGTTTGGCAACCTTTGAATCCAGAAGACAAATCTCCAAAACATGAATAATGTATATAGATTTTTTTTCCTGTTTAAGACCAACCTATCTCCGCTGCTGACTGGGCATGTTGCAGGTGGATGATAATTTAAAAACCATAAAATTTACATAATTACCAGTTATGGGGCTGTATCAGTAAACATTTCAGTTTTTGCTTCTGCAATTAGAAGAGTAAAAACAGCTGTTTAGAAAAAAATCTGTGATTATTGTAGTTAATTAATTTATGTGAAAGACAGAAAGATAACCAAAGCTGATTTGTGTCTCAGAGAATTTGCAAGCCTATTCTATATGCACCGCAAAATGACAGTGGCAATGATATGCAACATCTTGACAGATGCAACAACAATATGGTTCTTATTTTGGGGCAGAGGAGTACACCTTGGACTGAAGGCGTGACATCAATGAGAATATAACAAATAGTTACTGTGAGTGGTATTTTAACATCACCTCTTTGTCAGAAAAGGGAAAGACTGCATTCCTTTGGGTATGTGGATGTGTGCTTTAACTATGCTTTTGTTCTATTTAATATTTCCCCTTCATTATCTTGACCGTCCAAATAGTAAAAGTACCTATTCATACGAACATATTCAGCAATTATTTACTTCTAAACCCAAACTCCATAATATGAACAGTATCTTGTCTCCCCAGAGAAAGGTTTAGAAGTTTTCAAAGAAAGCACCTGTGTCCTAGAAAAGGTTCATTCATTATTGCCAGGAGGAAAACAACCCTGCTTTCTCATACCCTGTAATCTTAGTAAGTACCTAGCTGCCAAAAAACAGCATGAAGAAGACATAATGAAATGTGGATGATCTAGGAAAAAAAGTTGTAATTAGCAGTAATTATAGTGTTTACAAATTGCAAAGCACAAGAAACTTGTAGCTTCAGAAATCCAAATATTTCTCTCTGCCTGCTTTAGTATTTAAACAGTATCCAGCCAAAATCCATTTTTTCACATACACAGTCTGCATGTAGGACAGGATAGCCTGAGAAGAATCCTGTGGAAGGCTCCCCATTGACTTTGATTTCTTTCTTTTCTCAGATCTTTGAGTAGCTCCAATTGAAGCAGTAAGTCCTTCTTTCATTGCCCCTGCCATAGAGAGAGGAGAGGGACTATGTGGAGTTTAACTCTCCAAAGAGGTTAGTCAACTACGTTTTACCATGTGTTGTATTTAATTTTTAAATGAATCAGTTATCAATTAGAAAACACCCTGCATTCACAAACAAAATAGCAGTCTCTCAGGCTGGATTTCTATTGTATTCAGGGCAGCTTACTGAGTTTCAGAATTTTCATCACCCTTTTAAAAAGGCTCTCATTTTCACAGTGGTTTTTAAAATCTCATGAACTTTACAAAAGATGTGCAAATTTTGCCACTGATCTCAAAATTCTTTGGTGATAAAATCTGCAGGGTCAATTCATCTGCTCCTTGAGGTGCTCAGTGCCAAGCCTGTTACAGTTGACTGATGCTGACTGCAGCGTAGTTTACAGCCACCACAGTCCCATTACTCTCAGAAAGTCTGCTGCAGGCATCACTACATTGGAGCACCTGCTCTGGGATTTCTGGATAGTTAAAATTTTATATATAAGAAAAAAAGGATGATTTATAGTAAGTCATGCTCTAAAAGGCAGTAAATACATGTGTAGCTGACATAATCTGGGGAAGCACTGAATAAGAATGAATCAATGGAAAATGATTTTTAAAATAATATATACATCAAATATTTACCCCTTACAGTAGTAAAACTGTCATTACATTTTCAGAATCCTAGGCTTTTTGGATCTATATCTACTTCTAAATATCTAGAGGTTTTGAAATTTATCAAAATGTTGTATTAAATATTAGTTAGGATAGGGCTTCAATAAGGTCCACTGTGGTTTACTAGGTAAAAAATGTTAACATCACTTATTTTTATTAATTACATTAATCTCTAAGATGTACAGATGCTTTGTTCATTTCTAGTGTGAAGTGGATAGATCTGATTCAAGCTGATAAAGGAACAGGAGTATCAGAGATAATGAGAAATAATGTATATAGAATGAGAGCATTAGAGGATTCATGAGATTCTTTATATTGTATTAAATAATAATAATTTCAGTCACAGTAATTACATATGTCACTAACCTTGCATTTTTTTTGATACGTCAATTAAAAGTCAAATAACATGCTTCATGGAAAATAAAAGCAAAACAGATATCAAAGGAAGAAAGGTAAATGTTCAGTGAAAGACTAAGTGTAAACTTCTTGCAAGAAAACTGAGAATAAAAAAAATCTGTCCTCACTCCCACTAAGTGAAAATGGAACTTTAGCATAAATTGTCTTGGAAATCTTCATAATCGGTTGATCTCAAATTTTGAGGACGCCTACTGGATTCTCATGCTGGTTTGATGTGATGGATTATTCTTATTCTTCAGTGAAAAGCTTATTTATGCAGCCATAAAACTGTAATACTTTTATTTCTGTCAGTATAGGTTAAAACATGGCTAAGCAAATAGATTGCAATCTATGGGACATGCTGTCCTGGTTTCAGCTACCATAGAGTTAATTTCTCCTGAGCAGCTGTTACAGTGCTGTGCTGTTGGATATGGAAGGAGGATGGTGTTGGTAACATATTGTAGTTTTGATTTTTTGCTAAGTCATGTTTATCCTAATTCAAAGACTCTTTTTTCTTGTCTCATGCTCTGCCTGTGAGGAGGTACACAATGGAAACTGGGAAGGAGCACAGCTGGGACAGGTGACCTGAACTGACCAAAGGAATATTCCACACTTTAGAATTCCATGCCCAGAATATAAATTGAGGAGTTACCTAATGTGGGTTTGGGAAGGGGGCTTTGGCATTGGTCAGTGGGTAGTGAGCAGTTGCATTGAGTATCACTTGTTTTTTCATTTTTATTAATTATCATTATATTTTATTATTAGCATTATCTTTTACCATTATTACTGTATTGAATTTTATTTTCAATTAATAAACTGTTCTTAGCATACAAGTTTTACTTTGATTCCCCCTCCCATTCCACTGTGGTGGGGGTTAGGAGGAGAGAAGGGGATTGAGTGAGTGGCTGTGTGGTGCTTAATTTCCAGCTGGCTTTAAACCATGATGTATGCCTAATGAAGGACAGGAACAAAGTTAAATAGAATATTGTCAAACTGCAAAAATTTATTTATTTTCATATACTAGTGCTGTGCTTCCTCCTGCTTGAAACTACATTTTCTTGTCTCTCTATAAATTTCCTCATTTTCGACAAGCACTGGTGCTTTGAACTGTTGGGTAATACAGACCAGAAGTGACTAAAGGGCATTATCTAATTTAGACCTCTACTCAAAGCAGGGGTAACTTCAAAGTAAGGTAAGATTGCTCAGAGCCATGCCTGGTCAAGTACTGAGTCATTTCCAAGATTGGGTGTTCTACTGCTTTTCTGGGCACCCATCCCTGTGCTTGGCTACCCTCACAGTCACTGTTCTTTGTTTGCAGTTAGCTTTAGGCTCCCTTGCTGCAGCTTGTGACCACTGTATCCCTTCTTTCACTGTATACTTCTACTAAAAGTTCACCTTCATTGTCTCCATAGCCCTTTTTTCGTAGCTGAAGACTAAAACTGGATCCTTTGTTAGCCTTTTCTCCAAGCTGAACAAACCCAGCATTCTCATCTTTTCCTGACATGGCACGCATTTCCCCCTTCCATCATTTTGGTGCTCCTGTGATTGGTTCTTTCCAGGTCTCTGTTCTCTGTTGTACAGAGAGGGAACAGTATTCCAGCAGTGGCATCATGAATGCTGGGTAGAGACAAGTAATTACTTCCCTCAGTCTGCTGGCTATCATTTTGCTAATGCAGCCCAATATTCAGGAAACTTTCATCACCAACAGACTAGACTTGTTTTCTGTTTAACTGGATTCTCTATGTGGTCAGATTTCAACCTTGCAGTTATCCCAGGAGTTTTGCTAGAACTGTTACTCAAATACCTTAATTTCTACAATATTAAACATGTAAAGAATAGAGGAAAGAGTATGCACATGCTTCCTACTAAAAATATTTCCCCATTATTAGATACATATATTTGTTTTATGGTTGAAAATCCATTGGAATTATTGAGCATAACCTTCAGCTCTGAGTTTACACAAGGTATACATTCACTCCTTCATGGAATCTGGCGACGGAAACAAGAGCAACCTCCACCCAAAACACAGATGTTTATCAAGAGGTGAGATAATTCATAACCCAAAATTTTATTGGTAGTTTTTATGCACCTGGAAAAGAAGCATCAGATATATGAGGAGTAAAGCCACAAGATGAGCAGCAAAGATGAAAACAAAGACCCAGTGAGTATATGCGACAGACAAAGGCAGTTGCTTTGTCTTGAGAGAAATTATAACATAAGTAAAGAGTGAGAGTAAAACACTAAGAATATACCAAAAGCATACTACTTGAAAGGATGGCTTTTTTCCAACTGGTAGCCCTTGGTGATAAATATACCCCTACTTGGTTTTCATCAGTATGAGGAAGACATGACTTTTATGGGGGAAAAAAAATAGTTCTTTTTATAGTGTAAAGCCTCTCAAGTGTCTAATTTTCTTGGAGAGCAAATAACTTTGTAACCTAACAGCTGGTGAGATTCGAGGAGAATCTACACACCAAAAATGTACCAATCTAAGTGGCCATATACTACTATTGTACAAATACACCACTTCCAAGGAACTTGGTCTTAATTGGATGGTTTGATTACAGTAACAGCCTTCAACTCGTAATCTTAAAGTGATCTGAGTGGTTCATATAGGTATTTTTAATAAAGTTAAAAATTCTTAAAGCTGAATTGACATAAGGATCTGGGGCTGAAGGGCCTACACCAGGAGTCTGATCTGATTGCTAGCCAGTATCAGTTTACACCCTTTGACTGTAGAAGACAATAGAGCAATAAACACACACATAGCTGTCTAGGCTGAGTCAGATTAATTAGATACATGAATGAACTCAGTGACTTGTCTGGCAAGAATGCTGTTTCCGTCTTCTGAAAATGAAGTCCCTTTCTGCTTAGATAGTGAGGAGGTGTTACATATATCCTTAAGGTGATAAGGTTTAGTGTCTGAGACAACCAGTGAGCACATATGGTGTGCAAGGGAATAGACACATCAGTCTGACAAATATGGCTTTGGAAAAGCCATAGGATCCTTGTGGTACTACATTACAACCCTTGTATATCTCAGTTAATGGATTAGAGCTTTGTTACATGTACAGCTGTAGCACAACCTATTTACAAACTGTATGCACAAACAAGAGGAACCTTCTAAATATTCCCTCTCCTTTCCTTTATATCATGCTACAGCAATGAAGTTGCAGTGCAAGTATGAGGTTATTTAATGTTTTTGTAGAACTGAAATACTTTACCTGTCCTGCTTCTCTTCTTAGCCTGCACCTTTCCAGGCTCTGATGGGCCATGTTTATGGTACATACACACGAGAGTGTGCATATAAGTGAAATACCTTTGTTCTAGGAATTCATCAAGTAAAGAATAAACCTTTGCTTATCAATGCTTTGTGAGTCAACAGTATTAAAATTTATAATTATGAACGAAAGTTGAAAGTACAATGCAGGGCAATTTAGAAAGGAAGGAAAGGGAGAAGAGGAACTGTCTTTAAGGTCAGATCCAACCCCAACCATTCTGTGATTCCATGAAAATGAACATGAAGACGTGCAGAAGAGATGATTATTTCCTTCCTTTCTGCAAGGATGGTGGCTCTGCACTGAATTACATGTTGGTGCCGCATACTTATGCCAAGATGCATGATACAGATATGCTCATGTCAATAACAGAAGAGCAGGGATATACCCTGCCATACCTATAATCCTGTCCCCTTTTCAAATTTTAGTACTTTTCAATGGTAGAGGAGAGAGTGAGAAGCTGGGGCCCCATATACCACTGAGAAGTGTGTGATTGGCAACGGTACAGGAGCTGTGCAGAGATGGAAAGTGAGGTGGTGATGGAAGATAAGGCCCTGGTAGCCTGAACTTCTTTCCTCCCTGGTAACACTTGTGACAAAAAGACTGATTGGCTTCCTTAGCTGGTATGTGGGAGTTCTGTCTTTACATTTAATATGAAATTTAAAAAACAAATTCTCAAGCCTATGCTCCTACCATATTCTGAGTGCTGATATTCTAAGCTCATTTGGTTTTTGTTGATGCTCTCCTACTCTGTGTCAAGTACTGCATTGGCTGGCTATTTAAAACACAGAGGGGAGATACCAAACATTCTTTTAAATCCATGCTCTGGATTTGACCTCTGTTTCAGATGGATCTGAGTGTTGATCTCTCACCTCCTAGGTGGTTATTCTAACCCCTGCACTCTGTGATATAGGACCAGCAGCAGTGTTGTGAATCTATTTCCTTCATTCCTATCAAATATCTTGCCCAAACCAAGATACTTCTGCAGTGCTGAAGAATTATTTCAAAACTAAACTATTGTAATGAAAATCACTATTTTCCACAAATTCAGTATAATTTCTAGTCCCTCAAAAACTTTTTTTTTCTTCTTTTGCCTGACAAATGGATAATTTTGCAGAATTTCACTCAGCTGTACTGATATGGGATCTAATGCTAGTCAATTTTCTGAGTCAAAGTGAGTTACACTATTTCTTCGATAAATCTAATAAAGATCTAATAAAGTTAAAATTTGTACAGCACATTTTCTTTGAAGTCAAGCACTTCTTGCTGGTTCTCCAATCTCTGTAAACATGTCTGAACAAAAAAATTCCAGCCACAAAGGATATCACAAAGCACTGACCAAAACCTGCTCTCATTTATGGAACTTTGACACCAGGTAGGTTGCATCTGGGCAAACAAGAGCAATGTCTTAACCTGGACTGAGCTTAGCTTACTCTTTTCTAGAGGAAGATAAAATATAAGTCTTCAGGATATCCTTTGGAGACCGCTTTTCCTCTTGCTAGGATCATGAAATGTCTTCTTTTTTAGTTTTCCCTAAGCTTATAGGTTCTAAAAAAATATTTATTTTGATAAAATAAAGCAAAGATTTAAATAAAATTTTAAACTTATTTGGCTTTTTTATTAGAAATCTGAAGTATCAACAAGGTTGGAAAAATGCTTTATGTGCCTTGCTGAGTTAATCTGAACCAAAATTTATTTGTGATGAAACTGCAGATTTTGAATTATATTAACAAAAATCATCATGGAGCATATTTAAATTCAAAACCTGGAGAACATAACCACTGCTGCCTAATTTTCACTACTGCTTAAATCTAACACTCAAAGTAAAACTCAAAAATAGAAGTCAGAGCAAACTAAAAGAAAGAGGGAGAAAAAAGGTGCAGTGAAGTATACAGACCAAAACCAATCAGTTTGATAAATGTATTTTACCCAACTATTGATTTCATGTTATTTTTAAGCAAACAAAAGTGTCTGTAAGTTATCTGCTCAAAATAAAACATCACTCTGTTACTGATATGAATGAAAAAATGAATCCCAGGCAATTACAGATGCTGCACTAAACTTTTTTTCCCTATTTCAAAGTACACCACATGAAACAGAATTGTGGAATCATAGAATGGGTTGGGTTTGAAGGGGCTGCAAAAATTACCAAGTTTCACCCACCTACCATGGACAGGGACACCTTCCACTAGACCAGGTTGCTCAAGACCCCATCCAGACTGGCCTTGAACATTCCCAGGGATGAAGCATCCATGGCCTCTCTGGGCAACTTGTTCTGGTGCCTCGTCATCTTCACCATAAAAAATTCCTTCCTTACATCCAAACTAAACCTACCATCTTTCAGCTGAAAATTATTATCTCTTGTCTAGTCCCTACAAACCTAGGTAAAAAGTCTCTCAAAAGTATTGACTTAGCGTAGTTGTTAATATGGACTGCAGCCCAAATAAATCAGATTAAGCTACAACACATTTTAAATAATGTCTCAGGAACCTGCAAAGAGCAGAAATTTCCTTTTATAAAACACATATATCCCAGCTCAGAAACATATCTATGTCAGCCTGGACTTCTTAGTCCTCTGAGCAGCAGAAACAATCGCAGGATGCAGATTGTTGCATTTCATGATGTATTTCTCAGGTAAATTTGATCTTTAGAAGGATCAGTAAGTGATTTACCAAGGCATAAATCACTAGTTATAAATTTCATTAACCACAGCAATAATAAATGTTGTGACTATACTTCAAGTCTTTCTTAATTTTTCCTCCAAAATACTTTCTACTGTGACAATAATCCCTCATCTGGTGTTTTTTTCATTTGAAAAGGACATGTCATATACCACAGATGAAAGTTCAGCTTTTATGCCATGGACCCGTCATTTATATAAATCAGTACCCAGGTGCTATCAGTTGTTCTGTTCTGTTATTAGCTGAGACTTAACCAGTTGCTCAAAGGTGAATAAAATACTGCTAAGTGGGAGGTTTGTCCTGATACATGCAGTAGTGTAAATCTAAGAGTAATATCAAGTAGAAAGCCTCAATATTCAAGTTAGTGAGGTCTTTTCTATACTGTGTGCTAAAAGTGAAAAAAGAAAGGAATAGCTAAGATAAGGTATTTCTGTGACAAAGTGGCCTAAAATCAGAGAAAGAGGATACATTTCTTCCAGAAAGACAAGATATTGCATTTCAGCTCCTCTTGACAGAGCCATTCAGTGGCATTTCCCTTCAATATGAAAGGAAAAAATTAAAAATTACTTGATTGAATTAAATATTATACCCAATGTAGGCATTTGTGCAGCCAAATTAAACCAGTGGAATGATGTTCAAAATGAAAGGGTCACTGGAAATATTTAACTCCTTGAGAGCATCTATATCACAAATTTCAAGCAATTCTCTGAACTCACTCTAGTTGCTGAAGAGCACATGGCATGCTGAATTTATTGCATTGATCAGTGCTTAAAATCTGGACCTCAGCAAGGTTTAGATTAGCTTAGGAGAAACAGAAGTCAATACATGTCTTTGTCTCCACTTGAGAGCCCAAATATATTCAGAAACAAAATAATAGACAGTAGTGATTCTACTTGATATTAGATTAATTTTCTTGTCTAAACAAAATGTATAAGGACTCTGCATATCGGAGCAGTATAATCAGAGATGAGCTGCAAGTTGGTAAGCTTCTGGAGTGTGAATTTCCAGGATCTGTAGAAGTGAAATGAATGTGACAGAAAGACAAGTGCAAAAAATATCTCCAATTTCAGGAACAAGCCCACATGTTCATGTACGCAACAATGAGATAGAGACTCACTAAATATAGTAATTAAATGCTTTGGAAGTGCAAATTACCTTTGTCTAATGTGTGTGTGTGTGTGTGTGTGTGTGTGTGTGTATACTAGAAATATCAATACAGCTGTAGAATAAAATGTAAGGAAGGCAGGTTTTACCATGCCTTCTTCAACCGAACAAGAAAATGTGTTAAAAAGTGGGTTATATTGCAAATGACAGAAAAACAAGTAGTGTCACCAGCTCTACGGACATATTATAAGCACACAACCTCTTGCAAGCTTTGCAACAAAAATTAAGTCTATGTTTTTGAACAGTTTGATCAATAACTCCTACAATGCTGTCCTGGTTTCAGCCAAGGACAGGGTTATTTTTTTGCAGTAACCATAAGGGGGTGCAGCCTGGAGTCATGTGGGCCTGCCTAGGTTGTTATTCTGTACCACGATAACTGCTTAAGAGTAGGAATTTCAAAAGTGTTCTAGGGTGAAGCTTTTAAAAGCATCAGCCTCTCAAGGACCACAGCAGAGATCACTGCAGACAAATGAATAAGTGCTGTTAAAATCTGGAGCTGATGTTTGAATTTACAGGAGGTGAATATTGTAATATACACAGGTTATGACGGGTTTCACTTTGTTGACTATCAGAATGGTACGGCTCAGCTGTTTATTAAACTGGCATAAGCACTCTTATCACAGCCTAATACCACTTTGGTAAATTAAAAATGTTTTGATTATGAAGAAAACTAGACAGATGAACTGATCTGGCGAAAGAAGGGAATGAATGATGTAAATGAAGGAAAGGAAATACATTTATGAAGAGAAGGACACAGTGGGGAGGACAGGAGGGTCAGAAAAAGAAAGAAAAGTTAAAAAAAGGTAGAGAGAAAAGCAAAGGAAAGGAAAGGAAAAAAGAAAAAGGGAAGGTTGCTGAAAAGATTAATTTTCATTTGTCCTGTTTTCCAGGTTCAGTTCAGTACTCATACAGCTGTGCCAGCACACTTTAAGGAGCAGTTCAAGGGTAGAAATAACTAACTGGAGTGTGAGAAGAGAGGAGGAGTGTGCTAACACCATACTGCAGCTGAGATGCAAATTAGATCCAGCGTCAGGCTCAGCAATTTACCACAAGGAGCAGTATTGCCTTGCTTTAGTTGGGCCTGCACAAACCAACACCAGCAAACAGCTGGCACCTGCCAGCTTCATTGGCAGCTGGCTGATCATTTTGAAAATATTGCTGTCTCTCGAACAGAGGCACTTAAAGAAGGAGATGAGCTCTGAAGTGTTTTGAAGATCCAGACCTCCATGATTTTGGTGTACATAAGCATAGATGTGACAACTTTCAGCACCTGCACACAGGAGCTACAGAGCTGTACTCCTCTAAGTCAGCCAGAGTGACTGAGCACAGCAAGCTTCCTAACACAAGCTTTCTCTAAAAATATTTCAGCAGAGTGTTCATAGCTTGTTTACTGATAAAGCACCTCTGTACGCAATGCAGTATGCAATGCTGTAGGCAAATCTCAAATTTAGAAATTCACACCATCCCCCCAATAAATCAGCTATGCCTGTAAAAATGCAGCTTTGCTGAGGCAGTGTTGTCTGTCTAGGGGCTTTTCTCAGCAAAGCTTTTGGTCAGGACTGGGCACATCTCTGCTTGCTTTGCACCTTAGCCAAAGCAACGGGAGTCTACAGCACACAGCTAAGGCACAGTTATGTTGAAGTGTAATTGATTATCCCTTATACTGAATGTCCTAAAAATGCTTTTCTCCAACTGATTTTGGGCAGTACTTAGCTTGGGGTTGTGAGAGAAATATGTTATTTGGGATTTACATTACTGGAAATGTTAACTGTTCTCAAGTATATTCACTGGAGAGGGAACAAATCTGGATTTCACCAGGGGAGAAGGAGGAAGAGGCACTTGAGAGAAGTTGCTGTTAGAGATGAAGAATATTTTATCAGTATAACAGCTCCAGCATTATAGCATCTTAACAGTAGGAAACAAAACATCAGATGATTTACCATATTGCAACAGCAGCACACATTTTACACGCAAACTGAGTCTAAGCCATTTAAATGCTTTATACATGTGGTTACACAGGACATGATTTTTCTACAGTTTCTAGATGAGCAGGAGGAGATCATTGAAGGTAATATGACCTTTTAAGTACTTTTTTTCTAAATGATTCTGTGAAACCGTGTACATATGCATATGTGCTTGTGTGAAGAGGTGTTGATATATTCCAGTAGGCACCCAAAGGAAGCCAGGGGGCTTTTGCTGGGATTTTTTGCTGTGCTAGTGACCAGGGAGCCACAGCCACAACATGCATGGCAGGTCAAAATGAGGCTGCTCTTTTCCAGATGTATCCGGTGCAGAGCAAAACCAGAGTATATCCCTCAAAAATGTGGGCACTAAGGTAAGCATGTCTGCCACAGCATGAGTAGACGCAGCTTCCCTGGAGTAAACTTTTATTTTTGATTTTTATTTTTGCTTCTATGCTGACTCTAGGTTTGCCTCAGGGCCTCTAGTGGCTTTGTGGTGTAGAGACATTTAAAAAGCCTTTGAGTTTGCTGAGGTTTCTACTGATTCTCCAGATGTGTCTCCTCAAGAGGCCTTTTGTCTGCACAGGTACTGCATTTTTTGAGCTTCTGAGCCTCTTTGCTCTTCCTCAAGACTCAGCAAAACCTCCTTCCCATGCCAAAGACTTGCACAGCTTGTCAGCCAAAGGTATATCATCAAATGGTTCCCCCTCCAAGTAGCTCTTGTTACTGCACAGGACTGTATGGAGCAGTGGGTCCCATGTTAGGACTTCAGGATCTTTTTTTTTGGTCAGTTTGATATGGTAACGTGAGTGTTGCTCAAGTGTGTGTTAAGGTATTGCAGTCTCCTACAGCCATGAGGTGCCACATTTGTCTAGAAGCACTCTGGCTTCATTAAAACTCTTTAGAATGTTTGTCTGTTTTTATATGCCTTCAGAGAAATCAATCCATTGATCAATCAATTAATATTTTATTCAATATATAGATTTAATGAATGTGGTGGTCCTGACCTTTGTAGCCCAATTTTGATTTTTGATTTTAGGTCTATAAGAGAAAATTAAGAAAAAAAATTAATACATAGATCCTAAACTTCATATTTATCCATAAATTTCCAAAACGTTTAACATAGCACACAGCAGGAAGAAGCCACTCTTTTTTTTTATTGCTCAGGAGATAAAGGAGTACAGGAGCTAAACCTGGGTATTTAGCTCAGAATCTGCAATATTCTTGTCATTCTCAAAAACACAGAAGTGCCTTACAGAGACTTTCACAGTCCCTTTCAGTTCTTCCACATACTTTCCACCATGAGGTTTTTCTTAATATCTGATCTGAACTTTCCTTGTCACATAAACCTCTCTACTGTATTTTTTATCTCTGAATTCTGTTATTTGCTGATTCTTTCATTCCTTCTTCCAGTTCAGTACTGAGTAATGGATGTAATATTTCTTCCCAGCTCTCTGCAGCCTTTCACTCAAAAGAAAGACAAGCCTATAGGCAACTGCAATCATAGTTATGTGATTAAAGAATTTGCCCAAGGGGAAGAAAATAGGACTCAGCTTCTTGCATTATAACAGATCCTGCAGTGCTGATGGTGAGCTGTGTAGGCCCACAGCCAAAGAGGGTTTAGGGTCTCATTAAAAGCTTCTTGTTCTACTCAGCTACAAGCCTAACCTCTCTCCTGCATTCCCCCTTTCATGCTGGCAAGTTTGCTGAGAGAATGCCTTTGAAGTTGAGGTACACAGTGGAAATGAGCAGGGGAACCAAGCTAGCCGCAGTTGATGAGACTTAAAATGAGGCAGAAGCCAAGCTGTTGTCAGTCATGTCAACAGTGATTTACTATTAAGGCTTGCAGACCTAAAATTCAGGCATCTGAGGAAATGCAGGAATGAGAAATGAGGTGATGATAGAGTCTGGGTACCTCCAAAGATTAAGCAGAAGCTTTCAAGAACTCAGTTTTAGGTTTTTAAATTCCAAGTCTCACTTAAAAATATCATCGCCTTTCTTGACCGAGGCCTCGCGATAGCTGTGTTTCTGTGACCGCCTGTTTGGAAACCGATTTGCAAATATCTACGCTCCCAAGTATCTGTTAAGTGAGATAATAGCACTTGAATATTTCATGTGGTCTAAAGCTGAATATTATCACAGAAGCTGAGAAAACCTTGGATATCCACCTTTTCCAAACTGCATGATCAAATGAAAAAAATGCTTCAGACTTCACTCATAACTAACTTTATTTCATTCCTTGATTAAACATCTTAACCTGCAGACTTATCGTACAAGCAGAGAAAATAAGACTAAACTACAGAATCCATAGCTCTGTGGATATGAGGTTCTCAGTAGGAAAAACAGGGTGTAAATGGAGGGTATTCTTTCGGGAACAGACATCATTTGAAGAGAATTGTTTCAAGATCATATTTCTGGATGTAGTCCCTTTAATGTTGCCATGACTCATTCTGCAAATATTTGGCATGCATTTTACATTACATATGCTGAAATATGTGACTTAAAAGTGAGAAGATGTTAAAAGTTGTGAAAAGTTCAGGTATTGCAAAAGGATAGGTTCCAATAAAACACTGAGGAGCTTGAGTTTTGATGAAAAAAAGGTGTATTTTATTGCTAATCTGTAAAACTGAGTTCAAATTGTTTTAACGTGTCTTTATAAAATGTCTGGCACTTCCATCCTGGAAATACTAACATCTCCATCATGCTGACCTCTTCACAATCCTGTGTGTGGTCCTAACTAGAAACCCGTCAGAAAAGAAAACCCCAAACAGCTGGAGAGAAAGAGCACCTCATGCAGTTTCCATTCTCAGAAACTGGCTAGTCTGGGATACCTAGAAATATCAGTATTCACATCTCATTAAATATTTTTGCATGTTATTCAAAAATAGTATTTCCTGAAATTCTCTAAAAATTTTCTTGAGGATGTACACATCCTCTTAAATGTAATAAAAAGATTTTTTACACCAAACTATTTGTGTTTCTAAAATGTTATTTACAACTTTTATAAACCCTTCAAATGACTTTCTTTTAGACAGATTTTCTGTAGTTTGTTCTGAAACAAACAAAAGATTGAGTCTTGTAGGTTGAAATGTGCTAAAAATGCTGTGACTTTCTAGGAAGGAACAAATAAGCAAATGAAAGTCAACAGTGGACTTTAATTAGTTAACCATTGTTTTGTATCAGACTCTCTGCTGGTTTTATAATTTAATTTTTGTTGCCTAATGCTGTGATGATGATGATTTCTTTTCATGGAAATATTCCACTGCTTAAAGTGCAAGCAAGGAGTAGACTGGTTCAAGTCTCCAGCTCATTAGAAATTTTGGTTTAGTTCTTATATCTCTGAAAGGATCATCAAAAAAAGAACCAGTATGGCCAAGCAGAAGAGGAAAAAACTTTCAGAAATAATAATAAAAAAATTAGCCTTTTAAGGCAACTGAAATTTAAAATCATAATAGGGCAAAACAGAAAGTTTGAGGAGCAGATTGCTAAGTGAAGAGCTGTAAAAGTTCCTTAAATTATTAAAGACAGGAGAGTCAAAGCAAAATATCTAGAATTATTTGCATGGCTGTGCATTGTCAGAGGAGTGATTTCTAGAGAGAAATGAAGTAGTCTCACATTACAGTTTGTGAGATATGTGATCCAGACTGACAGCTTGTAGTTTCCAAAGCTGAAGAGCCTACTTGTATCGCACTTCTGTTCCTTTACCTCACTTTCCCTGAGCACTCCCACCATCCACCTTGTACCAGCTCCTTTTCCCATCAGTAATTTTCGTGGGCGGATAGCATGCCTTGGTGTCAGTGCCCAAAGAGAAGGAGAAGATGATAGTTTGACTCTTGAAAGGGATGTTGATAATGAAGGACTGTAAATTCCATGCAAACTGTCCAATTTAAAAAAAAAATAAATGTAAGTTAAAGACAGAAAAAAATGTATAGAATGTCACAGGGGAAAATTTCCACAATTTTTATAAAAGAAAACTAGACCTTGTAAATCTCTCTCTTAAAATACACCAGGGAAGTAAATACAGAACATCCACTTCGTACCTATACTTTCACAAATGCTTTTTTCTAGGTTTATTATCTTATTCTCTTTAAAACCTATGAGAACAAAGTCATGAAAAGGTTCATAATTCTGATAGGATAGTAGATAAGTGCACTATAATGCCAGAAGAAAAATTATTCCTATCAGCATTATAAAGAACTATAAAGTTGAATTATTGAAGAGCAAGGTCTGAAAATCATGGTGGATCATAAGTCTCTGAAACACATCAGCTCAACTTGGATTCAGAAAAGCAAGTGAATTATTGAAAAAAGTGAGATAATATAGGAAATTACTGTATTGCTAAACATTTTGATCTGAAAGCTTCAAACTGAGATTAGATGTGAGGAGCTAATATTTTTAGAAATGTGTTTATTAAATAACACATTCAATAATAAATGCAAGTTTTAGAACAAAGTAATTCTTTCAAAACTACAGGTACATACATTCAAGTAAAAAATGTAACCAAAAGGAAAACAAAAGGATTTGTCAGGTTTCTCAGACTGTAGGTTGATAGAAGCTGTAAATGAGCCTAAGCCTAGTCAATGAGGAGTGAATAAGCCTCCTGAATGAGGAGTGCCATTGTGTTGGCTGTTCTGGGTGAGGCACTCCCTCCCCTGCTCTGGGCACCCCTGAGTGCCTGTACAGCAGAGGGCAGGATTAAATAGCGTCTTCTTCAACGATGCGTCAACTCAGGTTATTTTATCATGATCATGAGTTGCAACTTCCTAACACAGGTGCTCAAGCTTTGCTTTGGTAGGAGGCTGAAAGACAGTAACTGTACATCTCTTCACCTGTGGATCTAAAAGCCTTCCTAAATCTACCGCTTTATAAGTATCCCTATAAGCTGCTGTAGCCCAGGCCTTTCCAAGTGCATCTAAGCTACTTCTAGCACCTAAACCAGCCAAATTAGACATTTCTTCAGATACTTCCTGTACTTTATTTTTGCTGTTAAATTGCTATGATTTTCAGAAGAAGTTTAATTTCTCTAATAGGAGCAGCACTCTGCATAAAAAATATTAAATTTCCTAATCTCACTGAGGGTTTTTGCACACTACAAGATTAGCAAAAGGGTAGGGGTGAGACTCCTATAGACAGTAATTCTGAGTAGGAGCTGCTGTCACAAAAAATTCTCTAAAACACCTGGTGTCTCTAATAGCAAGTGAGAATTTTAATAACATTTACCCTATGTGGCCCTGTCTGACAAGAAAGTGTTTTGTAGGCTCTGCTCCCTGTCTAAGGTATTGCCTGGTGATTGTCTGCTGAAGAGTTTTCATCCACTGAAATCCTACTTGATCTCCTTAGAATCTCACTTAATGGGAAAGACACTGAGCGACAAATCAGAGTGATTTCTACATCCAGAGAGGATGTACAGGTGAGTAGATTCATTATGTGAATAAGGGTTCAAAGACAAGCTCATAAATTTGTCTGAAATGTCATTGTTCCAAAGGTAACAGGAAAGGAAATGCCAGAACAAATATAATCCTATTCTCATTTCCTTTTGCACTGTACCCCAGAAACAACAACAAAAAAAAGGAAGTAAAGAACAATAACTTAAATTTTCTTTTGCCATTTCTTTGCTATATATCCTTAGTAAGAACTAAAGCAGCAAGAGCAAAACCATAAAATTCATCCAGACCTGGGTTGTCCACCTGTTATATTCTTATGCTACAGCAAATACAATAGAAAGGAAAGGAAACAAATTCCTTCTGTTCTTTGACCAAAGCATGACACAGGCTTTCTATTCATGAAGCACCGAGCAAGGCACCCTGTGTGTCATTTCTCTGAAAGGTCATAGGTAATATTCTCCTGCAGATGAATACTGAACAGCTTCAAGAACATCCTTCATAGCTTCAAAGTCTGACTAGAAAAAGTTATGGGATGGTCCAGCTGCACAGGGATTGCATAGCTTCTGCAGAAGTCCTCACTTGGATTGACAGTTAAAATGAACAAAACTGGGGCTTTTTAGCATTATGCCCTTTTTCTATTTCCATATTATTGCTTGCTGTCCAGTTACACCCTTTCCTTTTTCAGCAAAAATCCAGATGGCATTCTATTGCGTAGTCTGGGCTGAAACACTCTTGCATGTTGCCAGGGCTTTGAGAAGAGCCACACAGTTAGATTTTGGATTATTTAAAAACCCAGAGAAATAAATCCCAAATCATCAAATGAGGGGATCTTTTAGGGTTTCCTACTTTTCTACCTACTCACCCCAGTAGCATGCTGTTGCACCATGACTCCTGAAAACCTCTGGGAAGGAGAGATTTGTAAAATCACACTGAGAATCTAGAGCTCTCCTAGCAGGTGTGCAACCCTCTAAGTATAAGTCAAGAGCTTCTTATAGGAGAGAGCCAAGCTACGCAATTGGAAGGCACTTTTCTGTTTTAAAGCCGGGGAAAACACCCTTTAACCCAATGACAGAAGTAACAAAGAATCTTTAGATTTAAACAACTGATAATTTTGTTGAGCGCCCTTTTTCTGGAGAAGGGCATGGTAACTTGGTGAAAGCATAATTCGATTACCGTAAGTAATGGAAAATAACTTCTATAAATCTTTCTTCTTATTATTTGAGTAAGGTTATTGTTATGACTAGAGTAAGGTTACATTTTCATTTATTTCTCTTTGTTCCTATTGAATATTGTTTATACAGTCACTGTCACAACTCCACAACTACTTGCTTCCTGGTGAAAAATTTTGCTGCTTGAAAGAGGAAACTATTTAACATGACAGCAAAATAAGGAAAAGAGAGGATATTTCCACATAAATTACTGAGCTTAATTTTAGCTGATTAAAGTCTTATAACTCTGAGTGGCCCCACAGTAGATTTTTTTTTCCAAAACATGTTTTTGGAAACAGTGAAACACTGTATTTTGTTGGCAAACAGTTACAAGAATTTAAGCCTTTAATCAAGCTATGCGAAATGCTTCAGTTTATAAATTGTTTATGAGTTAACCAGGACTTTCCATACAAATCTGTTTCACTTTAATAATAGTCTAGAATTTTTCTACACAGTATCCTGTCCTGTACAGTCTTCTACTGTTCAGATCTGGCTACTGTTATGGTCCAATCAAAATTATTCTCCCTTACAGAAAAGCTTAAATAATGTTCACAAATAAGCCAGCGCTGTCAATACACAGGAATAATAATAATAATAATAAGAATAATGGTAAA
Source organism: Donacobius atricapilla (assembly GCA_013397315.1). Taxonomy (NCBI): domain Eukaryota; kingdom Metazoa; phylum Chordata; class Aves; order Passeriformes; family Mimidae; genus Donacobius; species Donacobius atricapilla. The sequence continues at coordinate 492,613 of WBMY01000021.1, read as the reverse complement.
AAGTGTCTCTAAAAATCTTCCTTCTTGCTCCTGTTACACACTATAAGGAAGAAAGGCAGGCATTCACCTCTACCTACCGTCCAGCCTGCCTTGGTTAGCCTGATGGATGCCTTGGTACAGCTGTTTCCCTCGGCCAGCCCAGAGTGGGGATTTCTAGTTTTACTCTGAGCCTTACACAGCTGCAGTTCAGCCATGCCCCTGAGCCCCACCACCATCCAGGGGGATTAATCAGCCGTACTAATGACAGGTCAGCCTGTGAGGTCAAAGCATTTTGTCATGTTGTTAAGTGCTTGGGGTACACGCTTAGATACTAAATACCAACAGAGAGAAAGCACATTGGGTCACCCTTCTGGCAGAGAAGTGGTGAAACAACTAGTGGCAAACCTGTTTGATGAGCATCCCTGCCCTCTCGTGGTAGAACTGTGCTAAATTTAGTCATTACATGCCACACTTGCTTGTCAAGCGCAAAAAAAACCAAAACAAAAACTAGTGGAAGAAAATTATAAAATATTTATTCTCTCCTATTTATTCACATATCTTTCAGTGTCTGAATTTCGAGAGGTCTTCAGCTATTCCTTCAGCTTTTGCCTGCACCAGATGAGATTCTCAGAGATGCTTCAATATCTAGTTTAAAAAGTCCTTACATCCAGTTTAGCCAGATATACTTCACATGGACATGAAAGTGGAGGTTATTCCAGTTGTATTGCTACTCAGAGCTATTACATTTTTGGTTTTGTTTTCTATATTTAAACAATTCTTAGGAAGCCTATCACTAATGAAAAGAAAGTAAAATCAGGGAATAAATGTATTAGGGTTGTAATTATACCACTTTCAAGTTTCGTCCCAGTACCAACATACAGTTCATTATACTGAAACATGATGCACTGTTGTCCTTTATTTCCAAAGTAGTTTGGAAACTGTCTGAAAACCAAGGCTACAAGGAATTCTTGTGTTTATTCGTGTTTTGAAAAAGGCTATTTAGATAGAGAAAATCATGTCTTTTTGACAGCTCCAAAAGTGGATCCTGAAAAAACAAAACCCCTTTTTATTTTTGAGTCTAGATAGTGCCACATCTGCTCTTCAGATGTACAGCTTACATTGTATTAGCTCACTCACAGTCTTGACAAGGGCTGAATCATTGTCATGCTCCATCTCTACTGGCGTGTGTCGTGTGATGCTGTAAGGGCAAATTCAGATTTAGACAGGCTTAGGAAAAACAAAAATATCAGCTAGTTGAATTTACTTGCTGTGAAGGTTCTTCTTTCATCTTGTTATAGCAAAGGGTTATTTGGAAAAACTTTGCACCTCCACACATTCAAGGGGATATGCAGAAATACAAGAATTAGCAAACCAAATGGTAGCACCGGATATAAAGTAAAATATTACAAAAGTGAATAAAAAGAGTTAACTAGCAACGTCTGTCTTCATTTCACAAAAAGCTTTTATTACATTTTCTCCTTTCTTTTTATGACAAAGAGCAGCCTATAAAAAACAGGATAACGTGAGCTTTCCCATTGCAGCCAAGAAACTAAAAAATGTCTTCAGCTGTCTCATTGAAAGGGACTGTAAACTTTTCCAAGAAGAAAAAAAAAAGCATACAAAAGTATTCTGTTTAGCAGAGAATGTGAAAAGAAGCACATCAAAGAAAATGAATGTAGAGACAGATGTCACACACATTGCAATGAAGAAGGCAATTTCTTCCAGATTTGTTGCTGTGACTAGTCATACATCTGTAACATGCAAATTTGGCTTCTTTTTTGAAGTGGAATGTCTTTATACATGGATTTCCAAATGCTGATTCATTAATGAAAAACCCATGGCCAAGGTTTTCAAAAGGGACTAATGATTTTGAGATCCGAAGTTCCAAACACCTCAAATGAATTTTAAGTTCATTCACATAAAATTGCCAGGTGGGGACACTGGAAAAAGAATACATGCACAAGGTATGAGACACTTGACCTATACACTGGGTTTATGGAAGACAACTCATAACAGCTTTACTAACTCTTGTAGTATAAAAATTACTTTGTGAAAACTTATCCTTAACCGTTAATGGAAATAATACTTTCTAAATAATACTTTATAGAAATATTTTCTTTAACAAGAGCTTAAATTTCAAGAAGCTCATTTTGATTTGCTATTTTCTGTAACTGGCTTTCATCTTAGGATTTTCAGAGTTTGTTTACTGCTCAGTATATTAATTTGGGTAATTGTTTGAAAGAAAGATACAGTTTTAAACAACCTGTTACAAGCATACTTTTCTTAAGGGTCATCAAGATTGTGTGGTCTTCTTAATTTGTTTCATGGTAATATGCCTCAAAGTATTGTTTACATCAAACAAATTAAAACTATTTAAAAAGAATATTATTACAGTCATGTTATAAATTATTTTGGGTAGTAAATACATTATAAAATGACAGATAGAAATCATAAAAATGGTTCTCAGTGCTGGAAATAATATCTGGCATATATTGGTTTTACCTGTGTTCCTTACTCTAGGGCTACATCACAATCCATGCTACTGACCACTGCAGGAAAGAGTGAATGAGACCTTTACACTAATGCCTTACAAAAGTATCTACCAAAGCAAATTGGTCCTGGAAAATAAAGTTGAAATGAGCTTTTTTTCCCTCCTCCCTGTAATGCAAATAGGAGAATCAAGATATTTGGAGCTTTCAGATATATTGTACATGTCTCTTGTTTACCCCTGAAGAGTATAACAAAAATTTAAGGCAAAGCCACTTTTAATCGTGGAAAATATTTTAAAAAGACTGCAGTTTTTTTTCCGAGTTAGTTACGGAGTACCACAAATTCCCTATAGAAGTGCAGAACATTATTCAGCCCGCCTAGCTTAAGATGCTAAGTTAAGATGTGCATCACACAAAGTTCCCTTAATCGTTGATGGAAAGTAACAGATGCCTCCAGATAGTGATTCAGATGGTGGGCTGAGTTGCCTTTTTATCTACTCTCCCCACCTGACTGTGAAACCTTTTCTTGTTCCTTACCTGCCAGTTTTTGCACTTATTATCATGGTTCCTCTAATACAGATGTGAACTGAGTTTCATTTTATTTAAACCTTCAGACAATTAACTTATTTTTCTTAGTTGCCAGACCTTTCAAGAGCTGACCATGAATCCAGGGGTTCCTTGGATCACAAGTTGAAAATCGTTTCCATATAGGCAGTAGTTGCCACAGCAACAAGGCTTCAACAATGTTTAAGCAATTAGCCATATGCGGGATGAATCTTGGCTTTTATAAGCTTCTGTACCCGGATTGATGAAAGTAGATTTCAAGGCATCGAAGGTTTCTGTTGAAGGAGAAGATGTGAAATGAAAATTTGTTCTCTTCCACAGAATTAGGGAAGAATGACTTACATTACTTAAAATAAATGTATTTGTTTTAAAGTAGGAGCCATTAAAATGAATCAAGCCTGTCTAATATTTCAGAAATTACGATCTAATTGGCAGGTCTCAAGAACCAGCAGTGTGCCAAAAATAGGCTCTATACAGAGCAAAGAAACAAGGCAAAGAAAACAAAACAATTATTTGAGCCTTAGGGTCTAAATACTCATTAGATCAAAGAGGCTTGCAAATGTGGGAAATGTATATATTTTTTGTTCCAAGGAGGAATCAACAGCCCTGTGAGTAGAACACTCACTGGAATGAAGCTGCTTGACAAAACCAGAAATTGTTAGGAGTGGTCAAATCGGGCCTGCAGGTCCGGCTGGCCGTGAGACTGACGGGCTACAACCTGCAGAGGTGCTGGCTGCCCCGGGGTCTCGTCTCTCACTGGGACATTCGGGTCCCCTCGTGACTTTGGGGCTGTGGGGTTGAGATTTTGAGAGGGTGGTGGCTCCTGTGAAGCTCCAGGAGACATTGGGGTTTCCCCAGCTGCAGTGCTCTTCTGCACTCCCTTGGCAGTGGGGAGGATGGGGTGGGAGGAAGGTTTTGTCATGTAAGCTAATGAAAATTTCAGGAACTTTGACCAAAATTAACATAAAGCAAAAGTGTTTTAGCCATTAGACTATTAAGTGTTCAAGGTGATTCTTGGAAATTTCTTATCCTATATCCAAAATTTCTTGAATAAATAATTTCACAGAATTTTGTATGCTTTAGGGGGAAAAACCCCAAAATTGTAATGGATCAACTCTTGCTAAAGGAAACCACTTTACAAGAAAATTTTTAACCAGCTCCTATTGCACAACCCTAGCCCTGCACCTCCCAGCTGCTACAATCAGAAGTTGATGGTTACACTTCTGTTGCACAGATGAGAAGAGAGCATTTGTGGGTATTGATTTTAGCCAGCACAGGAGCATAACAGAGTCTTCTACAAACACTTAGAAGTGATGCTTTAATTTTATTACCGTTACCCATGTAACTTCCAGCCGAAAGAAAGACTTTTAATAGCTAAGTCTTTTTCTTTAGTTCCTCAGTTAAAACCATATTGACTTCACGGAGACTTATTCTTTGTGGGGAGCTATAGAATGCTACATACTTGTGAATGGTTTATTACATTTCATGTAACTAATGTAGCTCAGCACAATGTCTTTTGCACTGCTGCACAGGTTGCTTTTGTGTCCATCTTTTGACCAGGAAACATTGGCCATTTTTAAGAGAAGATTCATGCACTGCAGATGCATTTTATCATCCAGACTGCTATTTTCAATTTCATTCTAACTTATGCAGTGTCCTCTGTGGTATACATTTTGATGGGTAGATCAGCAAGAATTGAACAATCCAACTAATACGTGTTTCTTCTGTCTGTATTTTGCCTATATCTCTTAGTCTTCTTCACATGGCACATTTTATCACTAAAATGGAATGAGCACCTCTCAGAGCTGCTTGCACAAAGGAGCTTAACTTTGGAGGCCTCAGGATGGCTGAGACTTTACCAGTCATTTTGGTTTCTAGAGCAAACATAAGAGTTTAAGTATAGGTTTAATTGCCTGTTCTCTAGACATATATTATTTTCAGAACAGTTTATAAATTGTTTAGCTTTTTTGCTTTCAATTACTCATCCTCATTTCTTTTTTTGTTAAAAACACATGATTGGTTTAAAACAATAAGTACTGCTCATGGTCCATGTGACTTATAATTAGGATGAAGGAACATACTTTCATTAATCTGAATCTGCATTTAGTCAGTATCTACCTATGAAGTACCACATTCTCCCTATCTGATGACTTTTGGCTGTAACATACTGCACTAGTGTTTTGACTGGGAGTCCAGGCCCTAGCAGAGAAGAAAAAGAACACCATTTGGGCTTTTATGTGCCTTTACAGGAACACAGCCAAATCAAAATATTTGGTTTTCAGGCCTCTGGCCTTTAAGGGAAATGAAATAAAACAAAAGCAGTTTTCTACAGAATGTACATGTTTTTTGCAAAGAAAAGAAAACTGATTTGGTCAAAAGCCCAATTTTACATTGAAAGGCTTCCAACATAAAATGTTTAAGCAGCCATAAAATATATTGTAAATATGAATTAACAGAATTTAATCTTTCAGATTAGCTCCTTACACTTAAACACACACAAACACACACATACTATGGGGTGACAGCTAGTGGGACAGCAGCATTCATTTTATCTGTTATTTAAAGAAGCAAGAATGAAACAGTGATGCAATGTTTTCTAAATTATAATCCTCAAACAAATTTAAAAAAATTATTCTCCTGCAAGGAGTATTGAGAACATCATTAGCATGATAATCCACTGAGAAACTACTTTGATGCAGACACCTGTAAAAAATAACTGAGCTTAGATAAATTTTTAGGGTATTAATTCAGTGAGTAAGTGTGGATTTTTCAATTGTATAATTTTAAAAGGAAAGACAAGTGTGGGATGGTTTTAATATTCCCTACACTGCTTAATGAGACAGAGAATTGGCGTGACTTCAGATGTGTCATATCTGGTAGGTGAATGGATTATTAACTTTAATGCAGTAAATGCAATGTTAATCTCACATTTAATCATGTAAAATACAAGATAATGGTTGGGAAACTCATGAAATAAAAATCCACATTTTACAAATCCATAATAGAAATAGCAGCCTGTGTGTATATGTAAGTGGATAAGGTGGATGGTGAATAACAGGAAAAGCAACAGAGGAGAGGAGAATGAAGAAATAAAGATGCATTTAAGCAACCATTTATAATGATATAATCCAGAAAGCAGCTTGAGCAGAGCCATAGGCCATGTGGTTTCTACTCTTGTCACTGGGTAAGGCTTAAACACTAAGTGATTATGCTATGCTAAGTGCAGGGACCATGGCAACAGCTACTGGGTAGGGCACATCTATGCTTGCCTCTACCTGATCCATCAGACTTGCACAGAAGAGAGATCAATTAGGCTTTTGATTAAAGTAGTAGACATAATAAGGGTTTTGTTTCCTAGGCTGAAATACTGTCTCAGGTGCAGCATAGATATAATCAGACAAACTCCACTCCCATCATGCCATACAGTGCCCTAAAACTCTACAGGAGATTCATTAGCTGACATAGGCATCGGTCTGGACTGGTCAGCTGTGGGGCTTTTTGGGTGAGAGATCCCTGAGTTTCATCTATGCACCTCAGGATCAGTTCTCATGCATTTATCTGTAGAGACCTTTCAGAATACATGCAGGTTTTGGTGCTGGCAAAAAGTCATACTGTGACAGCTTTGTAGGAAAACAATTAGAATGTGGGTCAGTACAGTAAAAATAAGACTGGATTATAATTCTACTTTGTAGTGATCCTCAATAAGCTGAAGAAAAAACACCCTTCTCTCCTGGCAAGACAATAAAAGAGATTATGAGCAAGTATGCAAATCATATGTTTTATTTTTAAGTATCCTAAAACAATGGTAGTCCTGAAAGTCTTCAGGAACCAAAGGTATTGGCTTTTGCTCATTTTCACATAGAGACATCTTGAACATGTTGCCCTCATAAAAACCAGCAGTAGCTGTATGCTACAGTGAGGGGTGAGACTCCTTTCCAGGCAGTTTGCTGCCCTTTGCTTTTATATTAATAAACAAAATCTGTCAGAAATTAGTGAAGCAATGGAAAGTCTCAAGATAATGAAGTAACAGCCTACAGATGCGTATCTGTGGGATAGACCAAGTAGTCAGCAAACAGGGAGGGAAATAAAACCAGGTTAGTTCATTACATTTTATGTACTTGGGATCAACAGAGATTATTCTGCGGTTCCTTAGATTGCTTTTGTGCTAAATTTAGTATAGTTTGTTTTGTAAATACTTGCTTAATGTCAGATATTTTGTCCCGTGGAAAGGATTTCAAAGCAATAATTTTTCTTTGTAGAAGGATGTTTGAAAATTTTATAGAAACAGATTTTGAGTAGAGTGGTTTGATTAAAAATTACTTTTTAACAGTCTGAAAATGTTAATGCAAATGGTGAACTTCAATTATGTTTGACACATTTAAGTGTCTAGGCACTATAGGAACGTAGGCAATTAGATGCTGAAGTGAGGGGCTTACCCCAATTTATTTTCATCTAGGTATTTCAAATATCTCTCTGTTCTTTTGATGACTTTTTTTCTGGGCACAATTACAGCTTCATACTGTACATTTCCAAATATACCAGAGAAGGTTGAATCAATCTAAAGGTTGAATAAATTTTAAGGAGAAGAGTCTAGGGTGAGGTTTTAGCTGAAAAGAGAGGGACTGATTCAGGAAGAAAAAGACTAACCCCAAATCTTTATTGGAAGGTCGTAATAATTTAAAAGCAAAATATCTTCAAGTTGTTTGTGGGTTTTGTGTTGGTTTTGGTTTTTTTTTTCGGGGTGGGGGGGGAGACGGTGTTCCTTTTTCTAATGAAGTAAGAAGGTGGCGGTTTTGTTTTGGGTTGCTTTTTTGCTGTTCTGAGTATACAAAACATTCTCAAAGTGGCAAAAATTCATGGGCATATTGCAAGCTACCATAATAGTTCCCAGGGAACATAACAAGCAACAACAAAAATGCAGAAATTTAAAGGATCAAATGAATGACAGCAGAAATATCTTAAGAATCTCATGAAAAGATTTTGAAGTATCTTTTGAAATAAGAATTGGAATATCATGACTGTAGGAATCACTCCAAAACAAGGTCATCTATAACTGACTCATATACTTCTTTTCTGTAGATGTAGCTGATGAGAAAGTCATAACATTTTATTACCACTCTCCAAGGTTACAAAGTTCTCATTTGTAGCAATTTTTCTTGTTGACATCTGCCCCTGTTCTGCCAGGTCAGAAGAAAACCTATTGTGATTACAGAATATTAAATACTAAAGACCAGAAAGTGTAGCTCTGCTTTGAACCCCTCCTCCTTCCAAACAACACTCTTTTATTCAGAAAATCTCCTTTCTCCATGCATTCTGTAGTAGTTGCCTGTGCCAGTAATATAAATAAGCTTTCTCTCCTGCAGAGCCAGCACAGCTAGGAAATACTAAGCTGCAAATTTTGTTCCATCTTGTATGTCATCAACAGACCTGTTTAATAGCTTTCATCTGCACACACCTTTGCAATTCTGTTGAGGGAGGCAGGCTGATGGTGCCATCCACAGACAACTTGATTTGGAAGTTAGTGTTGCACAGATGTTGCTAGGAGCTCGTTTGCTTTGCACAACATTGGTAACGAGCGCTGATAAGTGACGTGAAAACCACCCTAAAAAATCTTGCTGGATTCTAGGGAATGCAGGAAAAGCAGTCAGAAAAAAATTCCAAACAACAGAACAAAACCAAAAATAAACCAATCATAAGCACCCCATTTTATTTCTAAACTAATCACATCTGGTGCAGAAATTCTTGAGAGGCAATGATGTGGTATCCACAATGCCATTAGCACAGGTATTTTTCAAGACAGGACCATTCTTATATTAAAAAAATCAAAAGTTACAGGCTAAAATATTGATTAGTCTGTAATAGCTCCCCCCCTTTTTTTACCATTTGGGAAACACTTTTATACAAAATTGACAAATCAAAATTCATATTTATGGAAGGCTTGACAAATATATACAGTATATCGAACATGACAAAAAACTAGAATAACCTTAATTTTATAAAAAGAACAGTTTTCCCAAAGGCCTGAAAGCATTTCTTAAGATATCTCAGCCAGAGCCTTGTTTTAGGGTGAATTGTGCTTGAAAATGAGCTATATCATGATTTGTATGGTCCTGTGGGTAACCACTCCAGAGCCGTAGAGTAAAGGAAACCAGTTCTTCTAAACTCCCTATGAAAATGTGATCACACTGTATAATTGTCTTATACAGTGTGATCATGTGCTGTCCTACATCTGTGCATGTTATAAAATGTGTCCAGAAGATTTGATTTGTCTGAGCCTGACTGTATAAATAGCTTGATCACAAGTTTTGTGGAGTCTGCCTTACTGCTAATCTCTAAGTCAAATCGACAAAGGCAAGTGTTGGAATGCTTCATTATTATAATTATAGGCATTTATATAAAATTAAAATTCAGTAACTTCACTTTTAGTTTATTGAGAAAGAAAGGCAATTTTTCTGAGAGTGAGCACACATGGGCCTGTGAGATTTTAAAGTTAAATCATGAAAATATTTTTGGGGCTATATAGTGAAATAAAGTCTTGACTGTTATAATTGTAGATGTTCATATAATTTATTATATCAATATGTTCTCACTGTAACTCAATATTTCAATCAATAGGACAGTTCTTCTATGACTTTTTCATGTATGATATTAGTTCTGCAAGTCTGAATTCATAATGTCATAGATAAACTGCAGTCAGATTTGCAGATGTCAGAATTCTCAAAGCATTTCACATCGTATGTAATGTTCTGCTGCTTTGGTGAAAGGAATATTAGGGTTTTCAATAGACAAAAAATATCTCACTTCCAAATAATTATTGTTTTCATTAATTTTGTATATTCATCTATATTCTGACTCTTGATTGAAAAGTATAACATAAATACTCTGAAGTTAAAAATTTAGTTGAAATACAGCACTTTTCAATGTGCTTTTACTTATCTCTTTTCCCCTGCCTTCTCTGAAAAAAACCTATCTTGTTTGGTCTTTCCTCACCTGCTTTGATTTGTATTACTATGATCTTTTTATATACTCTGACCTTTTTATTAAGACTTTCTTCAGACTGGGTAGTCAGCATGACATATTATCACTTTTTTCATGTGACACAAGCATTTGTCTTATGCCCAGCAAAAACTGACTTGATGTGTGCACAGGCAGGATTTCTGATACTTGCTTTTAAATTCAAAAGTGTTAATTTGCTCTCTCACCAGGTGAAGTAGAACATGCGATTAAAGTAACTGTACTGGAACTGCAGAGGTATCAGTGTCACTGTCTCTCACTGTGATATCCAAGCCTAGGGAAAGTTTCCCTAAAGCCCCAGCTTCTTAAGTCATGTGACTTTACAGAATTTGCAAAAATTGCAGACTTCCTGTGACCCTAGAATCAAGCAAAAATAAACAAAAACTACTGGTTTTAATTCCACAGTTTTAAAGATTTGGTGATCTGACTCATGACTTTGGGACACTGGTTGGCAATATTAATAGGGTCCTTCCAGACAGCTCTTACTACAGACTTAGAAGTGCAACAGTACACTCAGTTTTAAAATGAGTCTATATTGAGATAGAGATAGACATGAAGAACTGGGGCATGAGCAGACAGAAACAATAACTCTTCCAGACAAAACCAAATGAGTATAAATGAGAAATATTGCTTAATGTTAGGTATGCCTTCAGCTCCTGGATATATTTCCAATGTTGAAACCTGTAATTGCCATTGCTAAGCTGCTATCGAAATCCTAGCAGTCCCTAGACACAAATATATCCCACCTTACTGAGAAGTCTGATCCATACTGCTCAGTTAAGAAAGTGAGTTCATTATCTGCCTCTATTTACTAAAGTAATCTGCAGAAAGGACACATGAAAATGGTTCTTGAAGTCAGAGTAGACTGGACAGCCTGTTGAGGTTTCCATTCTGCAGACCCCTGCATAGCACAATCCCGAGCCTGTTGGCTGCCCCAAGTGAAGTCAAAACTGAAGGTCAAAACCCCCCATTTGCAATAGGAAGGGAATGAGAGAGAATATCCTAAGATTTAAAACAGTATGATACTCAGTGATGATCCCATGGAGCAGAATGTTTTCCAGATGGTAAGGAAGACACCTAAACAGCTGAATCGTCATCTCTCATTGATTACTGAAATCATTAACTTGCAAAATTATGTGTCTTAGTATAGACAACATGGGATAAACCAACAATCTCATGGTTGGGTATAGTACGATTTACACACAATGTGACTTTTATGTAAACAATCTACATTTGTAAATCATACACAGAATCACTAAGTTGGAAGAGACCCTCAAGGTCATCAAGTCCAACTTATGCCCTAAGACCTCAACTAAACCATGGCACTGAGTGCCACATCCAATCTTTTTATAAACATCCTCCCCGGGCAGACAATTCCAGTACTTTATCGCCCTTTCTGCAAAAAAACTTTTCCTAATATCCAACCTATCTTTCCCTTGGTGCAGCTTAAGACTGTGTCCTCTCGTTCTGTCACTTGCTGCCTGGAGAAAGAGACCAACCCCCACCAGACTACAGCCACCCTTCAGGGAGTTGTAGAGAGGGATAAGGTCACCTCTGAGTCTCCTTTTCTCCAGGCTGAACACCCCCAGCCCCCTCAGCTGTTCCTCACAGGGTTTGTGTTCCAAGCCCCTCACCAGCCTCGTTACCTCCTCTGGATGTGCTCATATATTTCTATATATCAGTTTTATATATCAAAATACTTAAAAGTTACTCGGTTGAACAACTCAGTTATGAAATGCAAGGATGTAGTAAATACATGTGTTCAGAATGTGTCTGCTTAGAAAAAACATGAAGAAAACAGCATCCTATCTTGCTTTGCATCTGACAGTTCAAATATCCAATGAGAAAAGACTATTCTCCAAGAATTATTTATTTACGTGCATACTTGCAATATCTCAATCTTCAGTCTGAATCTAGAAAAAGACATTTTTCTCCATTCAAAGAAACAGTCCAAATCAGGTTTCCTAGATTAATGATTATCATAATGTAGTAAAAATGGTAATTCTTAATTATTAAATCAATGTCTCCTCAAAGGGATTTCAGTGTGGGATAGCATATCACAGGCAACCAAAAAGAACATCACAGTCAAAATCACTTCACAAGCCACAAAGTGGAAACAAATGGGGAATTGCTTTTGTTGTCTCTGAATAAAATTTAAGGTAAAGTAAAAGAGTTTGGCAGAGATATTTTATATGGTAATGTGGACATGTGTGAGAAACTCCAGGTTCTGAGTTATTAATAATTAGTTTTTATTAAATTGCTTAAACTCCCCTACGACGAAGTTGATTCAAATTTTCTGCACTGAGCCTGTTGCTGAGAACAGTCACAATAAAAAATCATTGAATATTCCACAGTTAGCTTTTACCTTCTCCTCCTCCTCTGCTAGCAGGAAGCCTGTCTGGAAAAAACTGTCAGTGAAATGGTAGGCTATAAAGAGTAACATTAGTAAATTCCATGTAAAGAAAATATTTTAACAGTGAATGACTGCCAAGAAATTCAGAAAGTGATTCTCAGCAGATGTATTTTTAATTCCTGATTTTGCAAATATATCCAGATGTGATTAAAATAGGCCTATTTATATGAAAAATCATTCATCTAAACTTTTTTTGTGAGATAAAGCCATTTTTCTGTAAATATTTATATCTGCTTGGAAGAACCCAACCCTGCACACAATCACTAGCAGGCTTATGAAAAGCAGAACCTTTTAAAACAGCAGTCTAAAATTTATGCTATGATAGTAGTGAGTCTGTGTGAAGTAAAATGTTCCTTACCCAGGAATGCATTGAAGCAGAATGTAAACCTTACCTTTATTATTTCTATATTAAATACACTCAGCAGAATGCTCACTAGGAGTCCATAGCACCTGCATCCCACTAGCACAGCTGGTTCCTGAGAGAGCTTCTGTTTCTTTCTCCTTCTCAATCTACAGACATTATACTTGCAGTCTGAAACCACACTCATCTTTGCTGTTTGACAAAGTTTCTGCTCTTATAAAATCAAGCTTGGGAGCCACAAGCTCAGAGAAGATAATCTCTCAAATCTGTCTAAGGTGTATTTTTTCTGTTCCTACTGAATGGCTGTTAAAGTACAGTAATTTGCAGTAGTTTGATATATATCTCAAAACCGTAACTTGTGGCCAATATTGTCCCACAATTTAAGATATCAGTAGACTATCCAGAATTAAGTAGAATGGATTTTTATTACAAATCTCGCTCCTGTGATTTTTTCAGGCTTTTTCCATTTTTGTACTAAATCTATTTTATTCTATTTGTTATTTTCACAGCACAGTGGACTGAAGTAGTTAGTGAAACTAAAACAATGTTGAGTGTTCATGCAGTCAGGGAAGCTTTGTTTCAGGCAGACATGCTACTTTAATGGCCACCTCAATCTAAACATAGGCATTTTTCTAAATACTTTAAGAAATAATGCTACAAAGAACTAAAGTGAGAAAATATTCTAGCTAAGGTATTCCATTACTCTTTCCATGTTGTGTTTTTATGCCAAGAAATTTCTCAGAGTTTTACCTTTGGATATTTCATGCTGTCCCTGACAGAAGGAAGGTACAATGCACCTAAGATTCCAGAGGCTTTTTGCACCTCTGTCTTAAAGGCTGTAAGGTTGTTGATGTTTTGTTGCAGTCTGCTTTCAGCATGAAACACAAATAGCTGGGAAGTTTTAAGGGGAGTTTGTGTAGAGAAGGACCAAAGTGATTCTGCTACATGAGAACAATATCTATATTAAATCCCATGTCCATGTGGATCTTCTGTGATTCAAAGAAGTTTCCTTCCCAGCTGTTGTTGCACCCGCTGTCCCACACTGACACCTAGCTGAGTCTGATGCCTGGCTGGGGAGTTTTCCTCCTTTTCTGGCAGACAGGTGTTGAAAGGTTGCACCTACTCAGAAAAGAAATAACAGAAATCAGTGCATCCAATTTATAACTAGATTCATAAAGAAGAAGAAGAAAAAAAGATCAGATTAATGCTTTTTCCCATTTGCTTCTCATTCTGCGTTAAAAATAGCAGATGCTAGAATCTCCGGGAGGTAGCCTCCATCAGAGCAGCTACTTCTGTGCAATCCAGTAAAAGACAGAAGAGGGAAGCTGGTAATTACTGTTACCCATCACTGCAGAGAGATGGCTTTTGATTCCCACTGCTCTGATAGTCAGAAATATTGTCCTAATTTTTAACTATTTTGCATATTCATTCTTAATCCAGGAATGACTTTAATTTTGTAAAGACAATTATATTGCTTATTCATAGAGAAAGTAGTCTATCATAGTTTTCAGTCAGTACTCCCCCAAAATCAAGCCTTGCAAACATGCCAGGTTTTCCGTTTGATGATATCTTTTAGGAAATGAAGCTTGTGTTAACACCACAGAGTAGACTGCTCCGCGACTGCTGGCTCATGTGGCTGAGTTCAGTAGCACATTACACTGATGTGTAAAGCAGCAGTGAGCAGCTGAGAGCTTCACTCAGAAGTTACAGTAGTCTGCAAGCACATGGCTGTGCTGCTTCTGGGTGCAAGACAGCTTGTGTGAAACTTGCTTGGAAATCTATTTACCAAATTTTCTTGGACTTCAAGTTTCAGAACTACCTTAAGTGAACAGATGTGGATACCTCTTCAGTATCCTCAAATTGTTTATCATTTCTTGAGTACTGTGAAGGTATAACTTTCCTTGCTCTCATCTATTAAGCCAAGTGAGACAAAATGCAACTGTCCAGTAATAGGATAATTAAATTAGTCTTTTCTCTCAGGGAAAAAATGTTCCCAAAACTGTGAAAGCACACTGCATTTTTCTGCTTTGTGAATACATTACCCCTCCTTGATGTCTATACATAAAACATTATTCCCATTGTCTTTTTTTTTTTTTTTTACATGTTGATTAAAAAAGAGATTACTAAATGTCTCTAGATCCTGTAATATTATATATTATATATACAATCTTGTGGATATTGCAGTCTTCCAAGAAATAGCCATCATAGCAAGCTCATGGCATCATTCCACAACCAAAGGGATTTCTGTTTGGTTTTGTCCTAATGATGCATTTATCTTTAAGGGATTACTTTACCTTTTCACTCTCTGATATTCCAAAGGCAGTATAAACTTTATCTTAACAAGAAAATACATGGATTTATATAATAAAAAAGTCTGAAATAATGAATTTTATAGATTTCCTATATTCCTGAGATGTAGGAGGAGAATTATTCCATACATACAATTCAAAATGCTCCATCTATTTTCAGAATGAAGTTAAACATAATGACTCGCAATTCTATAATGGGTTTCAGTTAACTCCAATTGTGCTAGCAGAATAAATGATACTCAGTGCTCTTGTTTCACATAAAGAAAACAAAGATATAATCAAAGCATTCTCATAAAGACATACACTGCTCTTTATTGATGTCCATTGTTAGGCTGGAAATTATTATTAGATACACTAATGTCTTCAGAGGTTAAATAATTGGGAGAGTATTAAACCTGAGTCATAGCTAAATTGGCTTTTAGTTAGCAGTTTGCTTTGTGTTGAGGTATTCTGAATGTAAGCCTAGACATGGATTAATCAGGACCACAGGTCCTTGGCCAAAGAAGAGAAGCTTCTCCTTCCTTCTCCTTCCCCCATAAGGCAAAGGAGCAATTAGTTGGCAGCCTTAAGTATTTTCTCAACTGCTTATGGGAAGTTGAGGACTTCCACCCCCTTTGCTGCGCAGCAAGAACAGGTTAAAATTCCCACCTTTTTTGTCAATCTATGGTGACAGATCTGCTGCTTTCAGCTGTCTGTGTCTCAGTTTGAACACTCACCTCCATGCTTTGCCTCTGCTGTCCAAAAGGAAGCATAGTGCAGAGATTAAATGCTTTTTAGTAATTTTTTCAAATATCTCAACTAGGGTCAGGATTTTAAAATCGGCAACACATTTTTAACAGGTAAAAAAAGTAATGTTAAATCTATTTTTATTATTTTAGGGCTAATGTACATCACATCAGTCTGAGTAGCATCTGTGTCTCCATGAATGAATGTGTAATGTCTTCAGCTGAATAAATGCTTCCATTTGCTACTAGTTCTTAAATAAGAATTATTTTTTCAACATATATTCATGTGCTTTATTTTTAATATTTTCTTGATAAGGTATTATATTCTCCCACAGCTCCATCTATAAAACTTATTTTTTTAACATTCCATCCTATTCCAAAATGTTATTTGGGTTCTCAAGATTGTTTAAATTATTATCTGCTCCACTCAATTTACTTCACAGATACAGAGAAAATAAGCTCACACTAAAATGTTAAAGTAAAATGATTTTGATTTTTCCATTATCATTCTGGATTGGCAGCTAACCATTATAAAGTAGAAATTAATTTGATGTTCTCTTTTGTTATGCAAAACTATTGTTGTTAGTCCAAATAAACTGAAAAGAGCTCTATAAGAAACCAGAAAACTGTAACTCAGTGTGAAACAATGCAGAAAATAATTTTCACTTTTTTACCCAATGGTGAGAGCATTCGTGTGGGAGTGAGAGACCTGTCATACACAGGTCTCTAAGGAAACATTGCTGTTGTGATCTAACCCCAGGCAGCAACTAAGCACCACACAACCGCTTGGTCACTCTCCTCCCCAATGCCCCCTGAGGAGGAGAATCAGAAAAATACAGTAAATCTTGGGGGTTAAGAATAGTTTAATAATTGAAACAAAATAAAATACAATAATAATAATGATAATAATAGAAATAGTAGTTGTAATGAAAAGGAGGAAGAGAATAAAACACAAAAGAAACAATGGTTGGATGCACAGTCCAACTGCTCGCTACCCACGGGCCTTGCCCAGCCTGTCTTTGAGCAGTGATCATCCCTCCCTGAAAATTCATCACATTTTATATTCTGAGCTTGATGTTCTATGGTATGGAATATCCCTTCTGCCAATTTTGTCTTGTTCATGCTTCCTTCATGGCTTCCTGAGCATGGGAAATGAAAAAATATTTACTTAGGGT
The DNA here is from genome assembly GCA_013397315.1 of Donacobius atricapilla. NCBI lineage: Eukaryota > Metazoa > Chordata > Aves > Passeriformes > Mimidae > Donacobius > Donacobius atricapilla. The sequence continues at coordinate 475,584 of WBMY01000021.1, read as the reverse complement.
AAGCATTACTTAGAAACAACTAAAACATCAGTGTGTTATCAACATTATTCTCATACTAAATCCAAAACACAGACCAGTGCCAGTTACTAAAAAGAAAATTAACTCTGTCCCAGACAAGACCGGAACAATTGCCCTGAAGATTTTTGCCAAGTCTTTCCCATACCCAGCTTTCCTTTTCAAGACACAACTGAGTTTTGTGCATTCCTGGGCAAATTAATGATTAGCAGGATATGTACTAAACATGCAGGTGTGCAGCTCCAAGAGATGGGACCAAGAATTCATCCCTCTGATGGTTACGTTGTGGTGTCAGAGGAAGTGGGTCATTTGGGCTGAGATTACACCCAGGCAGAGAAGCATTTCAGATCCATCTCTAATCTAAACTCAGGATTGTTGAAAAAAAGTGAGGAGGGAGACGAAATATTTTAGTTTTGTTCTGTAAACTCCTCCCTGACATCTTAAGAGCATGTCTGTGGAAATGACCACCCGGGGTGCCTCCTGAAAGAGACTGAGAACAAAATTCTGTAGGGCATTCCTGTGGTCTGACTATTCCCTCATTCAGGATTCTGGACTATATAAGAAAAAATCATGATATGTTGATATGTAAAATTAGCTCTGGGCACCTAAGCAGCACTCATGATTTAGTGATTTTCCTGAGGGCAGACCCAAAGGTGAGAGCAGCATCTCTGATTTGTCCAATTTGCCTAAACTTTGCCAGTTACCTAGATGTAAAATGCTTAATGTGATCATCTGGAAGGGAGGTTACCACAGGCATAGGCATTGGAGGCTGCAATTAATGGGACCATTGGTGAACAATCATTCAACTCTGAACCTCACATAAAATTAAAACAAGTCTAGGTTATGGCATTAAAAACCCCAGAGGCCAAATGACAATTCATGGCTAACTTCTTCCCACCAAGACAATTTTTTATGGAAAGACTGTGACTGCAGTCACAATGCCCTTTTGGGAACAGCGCTTGTCACAAAATCTGTTGAACTGTGCCTGGCACTGTTTTAAGTACACTGTAACAGTATTAAACAGCTAAACCGTGACAGCAGATGCGCTGGTAATGAAGCAATATATCATGTAATTTCTTAGGCCTGTGATTTGTTTTTTTTATTAGTTTAGTCTGTGAGAACATTGACTCCATTTTCAGTGTGTGGCTATGTTATAGTTAGCTGTATGCAGCTTTTTGAGATTTTATATATACACGTATATGTATAGTGGATTTTATGAAAATCACCCCTGTGTCATATGGGTTTTATTTTTTCCATTTGAATAACTGCATTAGATCATCTAGTCTGACCTCACATGTATCAGAAAGTTTCATTTTGCTATATCAAATTTCATTAACTATCAGGTAACTAAAGTAACTCTTTTCAAAGGGCATTTGGTCTTGATCTGAAGATGTGTAAAAATTGTACTTGTCTTGGTATTTTGATTCAATAGAAAAATTGTTCTCTGTGTTAAGAAATAATGCTTTGCTTCTCATTTAAACGTCATGATTCAATTTCAACATAGCACTTGTTCTTATACATCAGTCCACTGTATTAGAAATTCCTTTAGCATTATGTAGTTTCTTTTGCTTTATTAATTATGCATGACAGCTGAAGGAGGAATTTATTTCATAAACCTATATATATAAAAATATATGTTTATACATGAATAGATGCCTGTGTTTCTAAATATTACTTAAAAATATAAATACAATACCTATTATGGAATGCATAGAGTGTTTTAATGTTGGTCTAAGCACTATTGTGTTGCAGAGATATTGTGCTTCCCCATATAGATATATATCCTACAGAATCATTTTAGCACATTTTGCTGACTAAAAGAGATTCCTAACCCAGAGCCCTAAGAACCACAGAATTATAGAATAGATTGAAAAGGACCTTAAAGAACATCTAGTTCCAACCCCCCTGCCATGGGCAGGGATGCCATTCACTACACCAGGTTATTCAGAACGCCATCCAGCCTAACCTTGAACCTTCCTGGGACGGGGAAACCCCAGCTTCTCCAGGCAACCTGCTCCAGTGCCTCACCAACCTTGCCATAAAGACTTTCTTCCTAATATCCAATCTAAATCTACTCCCTTTCAGTTTAAAGCCATTCCCCTATCACTACATGTCCTTGGCAACCATTTCTCTCCAGTACTTGTCGGTTCTCTTTATCTACTGGGAGATGTTCTAAGGTGTCCCTGGAGCCCTTTCTTTTCTCCAGCCTGTCTGATCCTGTCTTTATAGGAGAGGTGCTCCAACCGTCTGATCATCTTTGTGAACCTTCACTCCAACACGTTTAAAAGCCAGGAAGGCTTATGGGGTTTTTTTTTTTTCATATTAATTGACATTTTTGAAGTGTATTTTTCAGGAATGATTTGCCAACCATAAAGAAAGTAACTGGATCATATAATATGGTTGTCATTTTCTCTTTCTCATTGATCCCCTAAGTCTTCTTACCTGTGTACTTCATTGTCTGTGATTTCATGTTTGACTCAATTTCAATTAATGAAGATGTTGAATTCAACTCATAGGACAAAAGTCAATCCCAGAAGTACCTACAAAGAACCTTGATATACAGCTGATGTACCATTGACCATTTCTCTGTTCATTCATTTATGGCTTACTCTGGTTGCATAGTGTACTCTATTAAACAGAATGTCACTCTAATGGTGTACGAAATCTGCTGCCACTTCTCAACTATGTTTACAAGCCATTTTTATTGAAAAAAGTTGCATCTCATCAAAGAATGAAAGCAATTTTCTTTGATAATATCTCCGCTCTTTAAAATTCTCTTTATGAGCAGTATTAAAAATGTTTGTTGAGCAGTCATATATAAAATAAAAACATCCTATTTCTTTTCCTATCATCTCTCGGTGGATTGATGAAAAAGCAGATATAGGCTGTTGTAACTCTGAAATCATCCCACTGGCATTTATCAATTCTGTTGTAACTTTAGTGGATTTAAAATTTTTGGAACCGCCTAGTACTTTAGGTAATTAAAAAATACCTTAAGTAAGTTAAATATTTCTTCAGACAACTCTTTGGGCTTCAAGTAAAAGTTACCTGAACTTGAGACATTCAGAGTAGACACCACCTAATTTTCCTGTGGATGACTTAAAGTGAAGAAGGTCCATCATTATACAGTAGGAATATATAATCTTTCTTTTCAAGGTTTAAAAATATATATGAATGCATACAATCGAATTAAAAAAAAACCCCTTTCTTAATGGCTAGCCTTGCATTTTTTTCTCCAGAGTCTTTATTTCCCTTAATAGACTCTTTTCATTGAATTTCTTAAGTATAGTACTAGATTTTGTTTGTATTTTGTGCTTTTAGTGATCAGAAGAATGTCTACTGAAAATCATGCTCTATAATTATCAAAGATAGTAAAATAAACCAATTATTTAATAGATGCCTCTCTAGGGATCCCAGCTTTATTTCTTCTCACACAGCAATTCTCTGATTCCAAATTGCAAACTACCTGCAAAATGTCCTTTTTTTTTTTTTTCAGTTTTATCAGTTAACTTTGCAGTACAAACAGAAGAAAAGTAGAAAATAAAAAGAGCAAAAATGGAGGAACAGCCAAGCCAGTCTGTCTCTGGAGGAGCACAGAGGGCTAGGGGAGCAGGCTCAGTGCCCCCTTGCCTGTGGGAGCCAAACCTCTGCCTCTTGGTCACTGAGTCTGGTGGGACCCTGCCACTTTGATGTGTTGGAGACATTCGAGTCTTTAAGGAGCTAGCCATAGCAAAAGGACAGCTTTCTTTCTCACACAAGGAAACTTTTCTAGAAACTTACTGCACTTACATACATACACTTTACAGTAAAACATCTTGGCTGTTCCTTGCAAATACAAACCAAATATGAGGGTGTAAACATCGCTGTATTCCTTAGTGGTAGATTAGGTCCTACAGCAAGACTGAAATAATGTCGTCTGACCTTTTGTATCTCTTCTGTAAGTCCATTTTATTTCTATTATGAACTTCAATTTTAATTTTAGTTTATATGCTTCCTCAATCAAACAATTGAATTTTACAGTACTGCTGGAATATGACAATTAGAATGCAAGCTGAAATTTCAACAGAATTCTGTGATTTAAACAATGAATATTATTTTTATTCTAATTTTTTACCTAAAATGATTCCTTACTCAAAAAATATTTTCAAACATGGAAGAAAAAAACCCAACTTTAAAATGAAATTACTTTCCTGAGACAAAATAGAATACTGCATGCCTCATTTCTGAGTAATATGATAGGAAAATGGAAAGATGAGATTTATTTTCTTCACCTTTAATGAGATGAGTAATAGTAGGACAAATGGTGAAATATGAATAATATTTTCCCAGAGGCCTCTTCCTTCTGATGAATTATGCTCTATTTTCCTTTAGCTGACATTGAGTTACTTTTATGTGGAAAATTCAAAGAACTGATATTAAGGCCTAAATTACAGCTCAACAAATCACAGTGGTTTAAGAAAACTAACCTTTAAGCACCATTTATTCTGGTGCCACAGAGTTGATTTAATAATTTAAAAATCAAAATGTAACATTTAAAAAAACATAAATGAAAACATTGAAAATATTTTTTTCTTGTACATTCACTCTCATCAACATCATGATTATCACCTCCTAGGGAAAAATAGAGCTAAAAGTATGGAATTAATGGTTCAGTGAATTTAAAATGACCTCTTGGTTTATTGGCTAACAGGTTAAAAATATGATAATGAAATTACCACAGGTCTATTATGCAACAGCTGAAAAATTTGATTTTTGAGTATTTTTACGGAAATAATTATATTCTTCAAAAGGTCTCAATTGCCTTTCCATATTGATTTGGCTATCATTAACCCTTATACCCTCTTAACCGAACCTCAGTACAATTTCTATATTGTATCTATTTTTTCTTCCTTCCACAGATAATGCGGATTCCAAAACTAATTTGTCCCTGATCCTGTGAATAGTTAGCAAAACAATAAGAAATTACATTAGCAGAGGAAAAGGAATGATGGCATTTCCATCTGGACGCAAACCTAGTCCTCTGTATTTCAGCACTTTTCTGCATTAAGACACATAATGTTCTAAACTTGGGTGTTCTTTACCATGTGTGAGACAGCCTCAGACTTTGCTGGTGGACCTGAGTTTGTGTAAAACTTGCAGAAATTACCATCAGTGTTTTCAAAGAGAGCACAAAGCAAAAAGCACAAAGCTTCTCTCTGGAAAAATTTCTAACCAGTTCTACAGCTGAATAGGCTTCAGCTGTTTCTCACACAATCCAGTGGTTCCAGCTTTCATTTGAAGTGTCCGAGATATAAGCTTAACAAAATAAAATGTTCCTTTCCTTGACAACTGCCGTGCTTTGACAGTCAGGCCCAGAGAACAGGAATAAAGAAGTTTACATAAGATGAACACTGACAGTCTGTTTTATTCACCTTTTTTTGTTGGTTTTTTAAACTTTTTTATCTAGGTCTCAAGAGAAGAAGTTCACAAATGGTAAAAAAAGACACAGTTCTCATTAGACCAATGGTTCAGTGAGTTTCATGGTGTTCGTGTCATTGCTACTGTACAGACCACAGACAGCAAGGGCAGAAATTAATCTTTCCCTTAGTCTATCTAAATCTGCTTGAATACTTGAACTGTATAAAGAAAATATAATTTTTATGAAGCAGAAGTAGGTATTATTTTGCTATTTTTCCCCCATAATAAGCATTAGAAAATTTAAGTAACAAAAGAGACAATTCTTCAAGTAAGCCACAATGAACATATTGGGAATGGGAAACCAGAAATAAATAATGTAAGGCTCTCGGTGATGCTGATGCACCTTGTACTACCTACAGCCACCACCAGCAAGTAAAGATGCTTATGTACACCTTGAATATGGAAAATAAGGAGATAGTGCTCTGGAAATAGTCACTCAGAATGAGATAATCTTTTAGGTAAACCATCCCTCCTGCATGCTGACGCTTTCCTAAATATACGGTTTCTTTTCATGTGTGTAGTAAATAACAGATTTTATTACTTTTCAAGATACTTCTAAAGAGATGTGTAGCTATAATCTCTATTCTTACCTATCCTAAGTGATTCCTCACACAATTATCTTCCATAACCATCAGAAGAGAATATATTTTTCAGCTAGAGATCATCCCACCCTTCCTCCCTTCCTCCTCCCCACCCCACTTGATGGATCCACAGTAAAAACATTTCCTTCAAAGACAGCACTCCTACTTTTCCTTCCCTAAAACCTGTAAACTTTTACTAATCTTATAGCAATAATATTGATAAGTATGAAAACCCCATATATATGTAAAAGAAGTGTATTTTTTATACTCCATTCCTGGCTTTTTAAATTTTATAGATCAAAATAATTCAGGTGCCTTAGTGCTGTCTGCTGAAATGCCAGTAAGAACTGAATTCCTGAACAGATGACGTTGATTATTGCACATATATATTTGGCCAGATGATTTAAAGTAAGTATAGTCTTGATGTGTTTTTTTTTTTTAATTTATTTTATTTTAAATCAATTAATCACTGGATTAAATTATTTTCACTTTAAATCTGTTTCAGCATGAAAGAGCTCTAAAAGAATTAAGTCATGGGCTTCAAAGGCTCTCTGCTCAATTTTCATTCAGGACAGAGACCCTAAAAATAGGTAATTAATTTTTTAGGCCAAGAGAAAAATTCTTTTCATTGCTTTTTGGTAGCCTTCAGTAACTAGAAAAGGAAAGTTCACAGAGTAGCCTCAAAATCCTATCACCAAGTAAGAAACATCAAGAAAAATACACTGAGGAAAATATCTGCTCTCTTTTCCTTCCTCTCCCGTGTGACTGATTACAGTTTTAATCTCACTGCCTAGCTGCCACGTAGGTTTCAAATAGCTCTTACAGGGCTGTTGCTGCAATCCAGATCCCTATTTGTGCCGTTGCTATGCTTATCTAATATAAGGACCAACTTTTTACACCCCTCCTGCTGTTTCTATTTACCCTATGATAGGTTAAACGCATCTGAACTCACCTTGGACCAGATCTACACTGACTTGAAAATTGTGTAAAGCTGCAGGAGATATCTATTTGTTGCAATTTGTAGCATTTCGCTTGCAAGGACTTGGGTTAATAGCATGGAATATCACCTGAAAAATCTGACCAAGAAAGCCACTTTTATGGTATGCTATGAATGATGCCCAATTCAGAGTATGAACAATGATTTTCTAAACTGGACTATGTTCACAAGGGTAATCTAAATTTCCTTTTCTATTTTTCATTTGGTTGCTTTTGTTGTTTGCTCACTTTGCTATGTTGGCTCCAAAGTTAAATGCAGCATCTACATACTCCTACACATACTTCTACATCTAGAAAATGCTGAGGCAGGCTTTAGTATAACTTCCCTTCAGGGATCAATTCACCTAGGGAATATACCCTCTAGAAAAGGGAAAAGTCACCCATTTCAGATGCTGTATTATATTACTTATTGGTGCTGTATTATTATTACTTTATTACACAGGAAATAAACTAGAAGAGCATGGATCAATAATGACACAGGACTTTTGCCTACCTAGTTATAGATATGTGCTAAAGTAATTGAGCTTAACTTCACAATTCTTATGTTTATTTGGATCAATTTTATTTCATAGTTCTCATTTCTTACCTTTTTGGCACAGAATATAACTTTTTTGTATTTTCCTCCCATAATTGGATAGAATTTGTTACATTTCTTCAGAAGCACCACTGGAATGGTGAGTAATGTATAAGTGTGCACAGAAGATGCTCAGTCAGCCAGGGTACACAACAGTGTGACTATAATCTGAAGGGGTTTTTTGTACTGGAATCCATTTTTTCAAATTTTTTCATTAGGAGAGGGCAGTCTTTGGTATAAAAATGCTGTCATAACACATCATAAACACTTCTGATTTTTAGTTAAGTCTCTCTAAAACTTGGTCTATGGACAAAGCAATATCCATCTGAAACTTTCCAGCTGCTAAAAGTGATTTATCAGTCAGATCCCCGTGTCCTGTTGTTTTCTATAAGGTACTCTCACAATTGCTGTCATTTTGGTGAGAGAAGTTTCTCTCGGCCTTGCAATATGTTCTATCACCTCTTTCTAACTTTCATTATCTATTAAGAACCACTGTTGTAAAAAGGCAACCATGCAGAAATTATTAGCAAATAGGAATCTCAAGGCATATGATGCCAATTTAATAATGGCTATATAATATATTAGAGCTCATTTGGGAGCTGTCAGAAACAGCTTTATCAGCCTCAAAATAATCCTTAGCAACCTCTACATTTTTCTTACAGAGATATTATTTTGTGACTCAACAAGGATTCAGTGTATCAATTATTTTGTGACTCAACAAGGATTCAATATATTAAGATATATTGCCTTAATTAGGCAGCCTATTAAAAGTAATGGCAGGATAATTTCATACAATGATAATTTTACCTGAGGGACTGATCGTTACTTGATTACACAATGCTGTTGTCTATAGGTTGTGTAACTTATTTACAGCTGATAGTGAAAACAAATAGCCAATAAATAATTAGCTCCCATGAATAGGTGGCAGCATAGGGACAATGTGGCCCAGCATTAGTAACAGCTGTGATGGACAGACACATACTTGACTTTCTTAGCACTCATTTCTCCTTCCCCTACACTGACTACCTCAACTCCATCCTTTCATCTGCCATACTGGATGAGTGATTAACAAACGTCCAGCTGTTCAAAACTTCATCTATTATGAAATTTACACATTGACAGGAGAGTCACAATTCCAGTTGCAGCCATCATACTTTTGCTGCAGCGTTGGAAGGAAATGTGGGAACTGGGAAGGTGGGACAGAATAGTAGCCACCTCCAGATGCAGCAAGTTTGTCTGCAGCAGCCACTGCAAACTGTAAGGAAGAGGAGGAACATCTCTTTTTGGAATGTTCATGCTAATGAAAATGGCATTGTCCAGCTCTGCTATTTGAACACATTGTCTCCATTTTCTTGGGATCTGATCTTCAAATCAAGATTTTCGTCATTTGCAGAGATGATAAATCATACTGAGCCATTTTCAGGAGTAATGAGGGCTACTTCACAGCAACCCTTCAAAAGCTGATTTTAGTACATAACCTAAGAAGAGGTAAAAGGTAAAGTGGAATTTTATATGGTGTATGGTTATCTTTCCTCACTTTTTCATTCAGAAGGTTTTTTCATTCAGAGGTTTGAGAAAATGAAACTGTAAGAAGAGTTTAAAACTATGCTAATTAAACTGTTAAACTGCTCAAAAGTATTTATTTTTTAAAACCCTTGCAATGAAGATTGTTGTAAGATGTATAAGGTATGTTGTGCCTGATTAATTTTGTGGATTGAACTGGGTGACGCTTGATTTACTTGCTGAACTCAATATTGTAAAAAATTTTCACTGCATGTTTACTGACATGCAGTGTCACTTTACTGGCTTGTGTTGATTGCTGTCTAGATTTCAGCAAAACCTTTCAGCATAGATATGTTTTCCTCATGGGAGATGCATAAAAAACCAGAAGACCTTATTGAATATATTTAAGTAGAAATTCTAATCATTGCCTTCAGAACTGCTGCGTGTCGGTGACAATGACTCTGCTGGTTTGGTTTTCTTTTTACTTTTGAAATAACTTGTGAAACTGCAGTACAAAACTCCTCCATAACCCAGGAGCTGCAATGGATGAGGCATCTACTGTCTAAATTTGCCTTTTTTTTTTTATTTCCCTCCTAGTGCTCTTGTATGTGCAGAGATTTTCTAGAGTTGGTTTAGCTATTCCTTGTGAAAATAGATTTGGAATCAGTGAATGAGAATGAGACGTTAAAAAAATATTTCATGGCATGGAGTGAAATAGGTACTTCCCGAGCATAAATTCTCCGATTCTTTAGGCAAACATGGATTGAGATTAACTGCAGTCTCTAGAGTATTACTTCTCTTCATGGGATGGGATGGGAAAGCACAGTGACTAAGTTAAACTTAAATATATAATTTTGGCTCCTTAAGTCAGGATACACATACTGCACTCTTTGATTCAACATATTTTTAGAATGCATTTTAACTTCTAAACACCAATGCCAGGCTCTTCCTTCTTACTATATGCACACTGTATCTTTTTTTCATCCTCACTGAAATGCTCACAGCTCTTGGGGTGATCTTTTATTTGTGTTTCTGTTTGCACAAATTCACATAGTATTTTACCTTCAGTGAAAACCCAACACTCTTGCATACTCTGATTAGAACCTTGATGGCTCTGGAAACAAGACAAGCTGAAATGTATGTATTTTAATATTATGGCCCCATTTTATTTATGTGCCTTGAAATAAATCCAGGACATAAGACATTCTGTCTTAGAAAAACTATAAGCTATTATTTCAAATCACCTTTTAGTGAAAAACTTATCACTGAAAAACTATGTGACCGACAAGCACTCTCAAGCATTCTGTGGAAAAGATAATTTTGTGATGTTTCAATTTGCGTGAAAGAATAATACCTTTTTGCAGATGATGTGAAAAATTTTTCTCTGACAGATGGTCTGCACATTCAGTCTGTAATTACATGGTCACTTAGATGCAACACAAGTTTCTGATCCCACCTGTTCCTTCTTTATTCCTTTGCTTGTCAGTGTAATTTCTCGGTTTAGTGCTGGCTAAAGAAGGAGCTGTATCTAGATGAAAATTAAATCTAAAAAATACATTTTCTTTTCAGATGAATCAATACATCAGCTTATTGTTCAAAGGTCTAGGCTGGCTAAAAGAGGACAAAACAATGAGTGTTGAGAGCAAGGCCAGAGTGACATTTCCAAGCTGTTTTCCAGCTGTTTGTCCCTAGGTCTGTACTGTGCCTGGAGTTATTTCTCCAAGGTTCAGGACTTGATTGTTTGTCTTGTTGAACTTCATAAAATTCCTGACTACCCAATTCTCCAACTTGTCCAGGTCCCTCTGAGTGACAGCACACCCATATGGTGCAGCAATCTCTCTTTCCAATTTTGTATCCTCTGCAAACTGCCTGAGGGTCCACATTGTCCAGCCATCCACTTAGTTAATGAACCAGTTATGATATTGGCCCTTATAGCAACCTCCAGGATATCCCACTAGTGCCTTGCCTTCAGCTGGGCTGAGTGTTACTGATCACTTCTGTTTGGGACCAGCTGCTCAGGCGTGTCCCATCCTCCTCACTGTCCATTTATCTAACCCATATCAACATCTGCAAGAGAAGGTCAAGCTTTCCATCTACATTTGGTTTTCTTTTTTCCCTATAGAATTTTTTCCCACAAAGTCGCCAGGAGACTAATTGCTGGGTACTTATGGCTGCTTAACCAAAACAATACGAACGGCTAGTAAAGNTAGAGCCAACCTAATATTTGGTTCTTAATATCAGTTCTAATAATTCGAAGGGAGGGGGGTTGAATTCTCCATTCCAAAGGGAGGTCTTGCCCTCCCTAGCTTTCAAACCAAGACAATGCGGTATAACTGCACTATACCATGCAATTCCCTTCAGCCTACTTAGAGGTCATTAATATTAATAATACATTTAACTTTTAATATTTTTTAAATTATTATTTTCTTTTTAATTTTACCTCCAAGTGAGACCATGCCTAGCTGATAATATAGATAAAAGAAGCGACATTTTTTATTGGTTCTTTTACTTGTCTTTAACTGCAGTGCGCATGGCATCTGATTCATTTCCTCTTGGTGATATTGAAGAGATCTCTGCTGACTGAGAGGGAGTGAGGTTGGTCTTTGGAGCTGCACTGCCTACAAACATTCAACTACATCCACAGGCTCCACTGTTTCTGGAGTACAAGTACAGTATTAAAGCCAAGAAATACAAACAATCCTTGTCTTGTGTTATCCCTTGCCAATCTATCTTGGGGCAGAAAAAGTATTTTTAGAAGAACATATCAAACAAAATAATTTGTGAACTCTTTTTTTCTTTTCTCTTTACTCTTTAGAGAATGCAGGCTGCATTACAAACAGTGAGAGATTTCATAAGCTTCAGCTTTGCTCATGGTAGAAGAATACAAAATATTGACAATAGGAACTTGGCTCTTTTTATCAAAGCTGTTCCTGCTTAATGGATTTAGAAATAACTGAATCCAGATGGATTTTTATCTTAGCTTTCACCCTGATGTTATTTCACTTGGATATCACAAAAGTAACGGTAAGTTAAGAGACTTACATGGTTACTAGAGGAGAAAGTTGTGTTTTACTATATTGACTAAAAATATATGTTATTGTCTGAACTGCATACATCAGTGAGTCCTATCCCCACGTTTCAGAAATAAATAACATAGCTGCCAGTAATAGTAACAAGACTTGTCCTTGGCTGCAATGTGATTTTTTTTTTCCTTTCTCCAAATAGCTCTCCTCAAAGTAGCATAGACAACTTGTTTTCTAATTTTCATGAAATGAAGTTTTGTATATAATATTATAGAATAGCACCAGTATGCATTTAATATCGGAGAAAATGTAAATATGACTGTCCTGAAATTAATTTTCTTCATTTTCATTCTAAAATTCCAGGAAAAATGTTGACCTGGAGAATCTTCTCCAGCAGAACTCCCCTTAGCAAGAGATCTCACCACCTAACCAATAACAATCACTTTTTGAAGTGAAAACATTTGGACAGTTCATCAGGGCAGACTAAACAAAAACAACAACAACAACAACAAAATTTGCTAAGAGAAAACCTTCTAACCTGGATAAGATGCAGACAAATGAGCCCTTTGTTTCACAGGAATCTCTGAATCAGTATTTGCAGAAGACTAATGAGCCATTATTTTCCTGTAGTTGTTGGCATTAATAAAATTTTCTCTAGAAGGAGATAGACAAGTGACAGCAAATGTTGTTCACAGATATTTATTATGTGTTATTTGAGCTATGTGTGGACTAAGTTAGTCATGCTTACATAACTAAGTGATCATTAGGTACACAATCCCATTATCTCCACTACATATTATATTTTGTTTCATTTGAATCTGGTTGCATGTTTACAACTTAAATGTAAGCACTTTAATTTCAATTCCATTATTCTTATTTTAAGATGAAACATGTGTGGTAGTTTTCACTTGAAATATGGTAGTCTCAGCTCTGTCTTTTTTCAGTCACAGATCCTAGGAAAAGTCACAGTCTCACAGAATCCTTCAGGCTGGAAAAGACTTCTTCAGTCATCGAGTTCTACCTTTGATTAATCACCACCTTGCCAATTAAACCATAGCACCAAGTATCACATCCAGCTGTTTCTTGAACCCCTCGAGGAACTGTGGCTCCATCACTTCTCTGGGCAGTCCATTCCAATGGTTTTCTTGCAGGAGCAGAGACACTCTTTGACATTTAATAGGGAACTGTAGAATTTTAAGTTTGGCACCATCAGAACCAGGCATGCCAAAAACTACCCCCAAGTCAGATGACCAGAGGCACTTGACATTCCAACTTCCTAATAAGTGTCCACAGTCCCCCAATACAAGTTTAAAGCCGGAAAGATAAATTCTCTAGAAAAAAAAAGAAATTAACAATTTCCTAAATGAACTTCCATTTGTAAAAGTACCTTAATTTATTCTTGTATGCTTTTAAATTTAATTGTTCTTGAGCAGATTATACTGATGTTCATAAATTCCATTCAGATGAATAACTATTCACACAAAAAGAATAATCATGGGATATTGGTGTTATTTGTTATGAATTCAAGTAGAAATTGAGTTGGTTATTTGTTAATTCACATTTTCTCCAATGGTGCACATACTACCAAACAGCACCTGTTTCTCACAGTTTTTCTACTTGTGAAAAATCTATGGAGAAAAAAAGCTATAGTCTTTTTTAAAAAAAGACCTGTCACAAACTGTCTAGAACTTCTACCAAGTACAGCTGACACCTCTATGGTTTGATAAACCTTTAATCATATTTATGAAGCATCTTCATGTCATCAGTGATACCCTCATTATGTCATCTCAGCAATGAATTATTTAAGCATTTTAAAATTACGCAAAAACAACTTGACAAAATCTTTAAATCCGAGGTAATGAAATATATAACTGTTCTGACATTAAAAATTGCATAAGAACATGAGATATCCGACATCAGCATGCAGAGATCATTTATAAAGTACTTGGTCATCTATAAAGTACCTTTCTTTTGTGTGAAATCATGGGCCTTCCACTCATCACTCACTCCTCCTTCCAAAAACAACTTGAAACTTAAAAACACATTCATTCTCCTACACTCATCAGAGATATTTACAATGATGGTGTTGGGGGTTAGATTTGTTTCCTTTTTCCTTATAGAATTTTTCCCGATAAGTTGCTAGGAGCCTAACTGCTGGATACTTGTGGGTGCTTGACCAAAACAAAGAAGTGGCCAAAGAAGAGCGTAGCACCAAGCTACACCCTTTTTTTTTTGGTCTCAGAGTTCTTCTCTCGAGGGAAAAAGACACCACGAGGTTTTGGGCAGGTGAAGGGCAGGGGTGGGAGCAGCTTCGCTCTCTTTGCTCTCGGCATCGGAGGGAGAACGGTCAGGCCGCTCTTGCTGCAGGAGGAGTTCACTGTCCCACCGGGTCCATTCCTGAGGAAATCCACCATCATCTCCTCGTGTGCCCAGGAACTCTGAGCTCGCCTCCTGACGNGCGAGGTTCCTGGTTTTGTTTATCATTAATGCTGTAGTTGTTGTTGTTTTTTTGCCCTGTTGTACATACCAGGAAAGAGCTGTTATTCCTATCCCCATACCTCTGCTTGAAAGTCCCTTTAATTTTCTAAATTATAATAATTTGGAGGGAGGGGATTTTGAATTCTCCATTGCCAGGGAGGTCCTGCCCTTCCCTAGCGATACCTGTCTTTCAAACCAGGACACTGGAGATGCTTTTCACTCCAAGAAATCTCCATGCACAGGAATTCCTGGTAACATAGTCAGGATTTCCAGTTTCTCTGTTTCTGAGTGAGGATGGATTTTTCGTGTGTGGGTATGGACATTGATGTATATGAATACTGATTGATATGGTATTTATTTTTATGGACATCTGACAATCACAATCATGGTAGCCTAAAGTCAAGACAATATGCCCTCCCAGGAAAAAGCCTAAAAATTGGCAAAAGGCAATTTTCTTCCTATCATATCAAATTAATAATTATTTTTACAAAATTTTGAAATTAAATGGTTATTTAAAAATAATCACCATTAACAGCATAGAAAATGGCTTTACATATTGCCCAGAGCTGTGAGAGCTTGCAGATTATGTCAGGTACTTCATCCAAATTTTAAATCAGAGGCCTTAGAACAAAAATTTTTCTAAGACATAATGAGATTATAAGAGCAATGTTTTTGTGCAGATTACTATTGTTTACAATTAATGTTCATTATGAATTACTACTTTTATACCTTCAGGGATTCAGTAATTTATATCAAAGCTGGGTATCCCACCATAAACTCAGAAATGTACTGAAGGAACTGATGTTCTGCTGTTGGGCTTAAGGAAGAACTGTAAGAAAGGTGAAGTTGTGAGCACAGTTTTTACTGAACTAAAACATGTCTATAAAATCTATTGGGCAGTCTCACCTAGAGCTCAGATAATATTAATATGAAATATTTTTCTATGGAAAGATTCATCTTACAAAATATTTCTCAGAAAGATTTATATCTAAGATACTTTCAACCTTTTTCCCAACGGCAAGTTCACTGGGCTGTACTGGAAATAGATATGAGAAATATTTATGTCTGTGTACACAAAGTTCCCCGCCCCCATCTTGTGAACCAAAATAAAATTCTCCGGGGGGGGGAAAAAAAAAAAAAAAAAAAGACAACATGATTTTCAGGGTGCCAAGCTGCATCTCTGGATATAGGAAATTAATTAAACAATTGCACAGGTCTTCCAGAATTTTTTTCCTCTTCTCCATTGGCTAATATATCTTGGGGACTGATTTCTTCCCAGGATAGAATCTGTTGAAGCTATATGAAGAATTTTTGTCAATGAAGCATTGTTCCTGTAATGTTCTCCATTCAAGCACATTCCAGCCACATGTTGTTGTATAAAGATTGCTGTTGGCACTGTTGCTCAAAGCAGGGAAGAGAGGAGACTTCCACTTTTCCATAAATTACACCATGAGAAAAAGACTTTCAGCCCAGCTTTAAACAGACAATTTTGAGAGGTTATGCATTGCCATTATCAGGCAACCAGTGGTACTAGGAGAATGAGTCTGTAACGAGCAACGCATACTGACAAGTGTTTTGCATTTTATAAAATATGCTAACCATAATTTGCCTTCAGATTAAAACAAATAAACAAACAAAACAAAACAACCCCAGAATTTAAAGTCGAGAAAGTATGTGCATGGCACTTGTTATTATCATGGGTTTTTACTGGGAGAAAAGTTCTTTTATTGAGTAGAAAGATGTCATTGTTCCTATTTAGCAAAATATCCAGCAGAAGAAAATATATGGGATTTTGCCTTTCCCAGAAGGTAAGCATAAACTCTTTTAGTTTAGAGAGAACAACTGCTCACAACACACTGAGAATCTTCTCCTTCTCTTTGCACTGTTTATTCTCACACAGGCACTCAGCCACAAATATGTGAATCATGAACACCCCTTCATAAACAGTCTTGCATTCATTGTTCTTGGAAAAATGTATACTATAATTCTTCTCTCTTTTCTCTCATAAATTCTTCATGAAAAAGGACATTTCTGAGGGATGTTAACTGGAACAGGAGTTTGAACCTCAACCTCCAAGGTTTTATTTTGAGATATATGGTGCAGCAGAGACAATCTTACTTCTTAAACCCTCTAAACAATGGTACTTGCATGTCCCACCATCAAGGATAAATAAGACACTGACTATCCAGAGACCCCAGAGATCAAAGTAATCTAAAAATTGATGGGATGTAACTAGACTGTTAAATGAATACAGAACCTACTAGCCCTGGGTATACTACACAGGAAGACTGTAAAATTTCATCTTTCCTTTCTTCTGTTACCAACATAAGAAGTTACTTCTGAGGCCAGAGACAGGAATGAATGGCTGATCCTTTCCTTGTTTTTATAATCCTAGACTCATAGAACCATGGAATGGCTTGGGTTGGAAGAAACCTTAAAGATCACTGAGTTCCAGTCTTTCTGTGGATAGGGATGTCACTCTCTAGGTCAGATTACTCAGGGTCCCATCTACCACGGGGCTTCCAGAGGCATCCACAGCTTCCCTAGGCAGCCTGCTCCAGTGCTTCA
Source organism: Donacobius atricapilla (assembly GCA_013397315.1). NCBI lineage: Eukaryota > Metazoa > Chordata > Aves > Passeriformes > Mimidae > Donacobius > Donacobius atricapilla. The sequence continues at coordinate 458,389 of WBMY01000021.1, read as the reverse complement.
TCACCCTCTGAGTAAAAATTTCCCTCCTAAGCAACTAATCTAAACCTACCTTCTTTCAGTTTAAAACCATTTGCCCTGACACTATCTGCCCACATAAAAAGTACCTTTCACTTCTTAAAAAGAAAGGGAGAGAGTGATGAAGTGATTTGCATAGTTCTGTGCTTTAATTACAGTGCAACCTTTGCCTGATGACATTGCTGTCCTAATTAAGGACCATTATGCTACCCTTGGGGCCTTGATGATTAAGCCCCAATTATGTGGAGTACTCATGATGATGGTAAAACCATCCCATTTTCTAACTGTTGCAGGACATGATAATGATGTAAACATCTCTCCTGGGACCAAAGGATGCAAACAGTTAGACAGTGCTTTTAGAGACCCAGCAACTATTTTCAAAGCTGAAGATTTCTAAAACATTAAGAAATGTTTTAAGTTGCACTTAAGGTAATCTAAGGCTTTTTTGAAACACTGGAAGAGTGTATTTGCAGTCAACAATGGATTTTTGATGACCCAAACCCCAGTTTTTCTTTCACCTTTCTTAGACTTCAGTGGCAGATATCAGTGTTCTTCAAACCCATGTCTTCTATGCTGGAGTTTATTCATACACAAGATACTTCTCTTATCAGCAAATTTGTCAGATTTTTGCCTAGTCTTTGACTCTGTTTTATATGATTGATCTGTTACCTCAGAGTTCTTATTCTAAACAACACATAACAATTCTTAGAAAAAGACACATGAAGGCGTATACGTTGCATAATGTCTAACATGCTGACTGGAAATGCTGAAATTTCCCCATTGATCTGAAACAGGGAAGAAATGTCTCTATTCTGATTAAAGAAGATGCATTTAGCCAACAGACACATACTGATGCTGTGAAAATTTCATTTGAGTATAGGCAGCCACTAGTTTGAAACAATAAAAATACCTTTGAAAATTTATTTCTTCAGAAAGTAGAACAATGTGACACTAACAAATTTTGGACAGATGTGTGTTCTCCTTTTTTGTGTCTTTGTCTATTTAAAAGGTCCAAGGTAAAACACCTGCCATGGTGATCTTTTCTACTCCCTTGGACTTTGACAAATGTAAAAATAAGCTTGTCAAGATAATATTATGACTCATTGTTCATGGATATAAACAAGCAATAAATTTTAAAGCTGAAGAAAAATTAGAGTGTAATATTGTCAAAGGAGCAGCTGGATAATTTCCCCTTTGTTCTGTTCCCAAATGTAAAACTGAGTTGCTTTCTAAAGCAAAGGAGTAATATAAAATAAAGTATGATGAAGGCCAGAAAGGCTAAAAGGCCATAATTACAAGAGAACCATTTGCATGGGAAAAAAAAGTAGGATCAATCCTTAATCCTTAAAATGGTGAAGCCAGGCATTAACATATTCTGAAAATCTAACCAAACTGTAAAATAGCTTCTTTAAACTGTCATGTCAGAGCTTGCTTTATACGTTATTAATTAAGTTGTTCAGTAGTCCAACATTTATAAACAAACCAAAAGGCAATCCATATATTTGCCAAAATGATTCCTTCGATCATGTGGATTTTTTGCACTCCAAACCACACCTGTTCATAATAAATAAATGAGTTTCATTGTCAGAGTATGAGCTGTTCAGCAAGTTGTGTAGGCAGTCACCTGTGAGGTGAATACCTTACTCTACTCTGTCTCGTATCCTTCTTTGTTTTACATAGATATATGTATCTTAAGTGATACATGTGTGCAGGTTGAAATGATGTTGAAAATGTCACCTCCTGATTTCCTGTCTGCTGGCAGACCAGTGTAGTACTATGATAATGCAGAAGAGGACAAAGTTAAAGTGAAGATTTTGTTAAAATATAAACCGATGCCTTAGGAGGTAATGTAATGGTTTTATTTCTGACTTGTATCATCAGTCTCTCTGTTTCAGTCACACATAGCAATTTCATTATGCAGGCCTTCAAAATAATATTAATACCCCTAAGCACGGGGGGACAAAAAATGTCAAATAATGTATACAGTTGGAAAGAAGTTATTTTGTCATTGAAAAAGGCAAACAAGAAATTAATGGCTGTTTTTTGGCTGAAACAAAAATGTCAAACTATGTAAAAGATTTTCATGAAATGTAAAGAAACTTCAAACTGGGCACTGTAAGTAAGTCTTTAGCAGGGTGAAAACCTAGCCCAGTCTTCCAAGGATTTGACAGAGGAACCACAAAATTGTGAACTGAGACAGCTCCAAAGCAGGGTGAGCAGTGGGACTGCATCATGAGAGAAGCACAGACATGATCCCCACTGCCCACAGGGAGACTGAATAACATGGTCAGACACATCACTTGCTTTGGAACTATTGCATGGAGCTACCAATCACTGAAATATATCTTACAAATCTTATGTGTATGTTGAGACTAAAACATTCCCTTTTTCCACTGTCTTTTCAGTCCTTTTCCAGCCCTGAACAAAGAGATCTGGGGGTGCTGGCTGGCATCTGGCTGAATGTGAGCCAGCACTGGCAACCCCCTGTCCCTTCCCTTCCCCTGTTATTCTAGGAATAGGTTGCAAATTAGATTGAGAACTATACTGGCAGGTATGTCCATTTTTGCTGTGTCTACCTTTTCTGGGTCCCTAGACGCAATCAGCAAAACTAAAGCAAGAGTTTGAAAAGGCTAAGAAATGCCAGTCTTCCAGTACAAGTTGATGTGTTGCATTTTTTCCATCATGCTACGTGAAAATGTGTCTTGTTTTAAAAAGAAAAGTCATTATTTTTATCATCAGTTTGGTACTGGCATCTGCCACCCCAACAGCTGTCACTCTTATCTAATTGGCCATTTTGGAACAGGAGAGGAAGTTCTATTAAAGAAAACTTGCAGAGGGATATTATGAAGTGAGTCCAATATTCCATTTAATTAGTCCAAAGTGATAGTTTTAAAAAAATTTGCATCTGCCTTTTAATGGCAAAAAAAATTAGCTTCTTAAGTAGTCAGTCTCGGGCTGAGTAATTCTGGCATAAAAACTGAAGTTCTACTGATGACTCAAGGAACTGATTCTCTTGGAAAACAATTCTGTTCATAATGAAAGTAAGTTTATTTGGATTTTTCCTCCTTCATATCTATGGGTACAATCAGGAAAAGAAGATATTCATTGGATGAATAATTAAATATTGTATTATTTGTTGCTTAGTCCAATTAGGTTTAAAAGTTGAAGCTGATTGGCATGCTGGCCAAGAGAAATGCAGACCTTACTAGCAAATGTGCTACAGTTGTTTTTAAAAGCTGGAGTTAGTGATGTTAGTTTCTTGCCTCTTTGCTGTTTCTGCCTGTGAACTACTTTCCTGATACATGTTATGTAGGACAATGGCACAGTGTTAAACTCTGCTTGGCTGTGGATTCAGGCAGTTAGGACAGAAGCACTGAAACAAAATCAGGCTGTTTGAATGGACACAGGATTAATATGAATTTAGGTGAAAAGGGATAGGTTTGAATAATGTCTTATTAAGCAGAGAAAATACCTCAGGTTAGCACAAGCCTGTGCTGTGACTAAGAGATAATTAACCATGTAATTTAGGGCCTTTATACATATACAAACCTACACCTGCTAATAACTGCATACAAGTACATTTACACCTGCAAATAAGTACCTTTATTTGATGATAGCATGATAGCTCAGGGTAAATAGTTATTCTGATAGCTACACTCCAGAATCAAACAGCTGGAAGCATTGTCACTTGAAATTTTAATTGAACTGGGTAATATTGCAATGCAGACAGAAAAATGGTACCTCATACTCAGGATCAGGTTGAGGCCCATTACAGAAGAAAAGTTGGCATGTAGGAACCCAGCATGGCAAGTTTCAAGTGGCTGTATAAGTGTGTAAAAACCGTTTTTTTTTCTAGCCCTAACTTAGGCAGGAAAACTGCCCTCAGTATGAAGCCCTGCTTGTGACAGCCAAGCAAACTGAAGAGTATTCAGGGACTTTACTAGCCACCATTACCTGGAAGTCCATTCAACTAACTATGAGATTGGTCCCTGACTTGTCTTGGGCTCAGGCCAACTCCCAGACAAAACAGGACATGATTCAGCACTCATGAGATCTCAGGTAACATTCCCAAAAGGAAGTTTTTCCACCCCCACTTTGGAAACTCTGGCTTGCATAATCATGGCTTATATTATGCCAGCTGCTCTCTGTGCCCACAGTATTTCTAGAGATGTTTCATATATTAAGATAAAAGTAGGCAGTGAAGATTCAGTACATTTGAAAACTGATTTGCAGAAATAAGGAAAAAAAAAAGAATAAATAGCAGAAGCTATTACAGCTTCCTTGTCTGGGGTAATCTATAGGTTTTCTCCAGACTAGCTGATGCTGTATAGTCTGGTTGTTTGTTGTCCAGAACTCAGGTTGAAACTCTTAAAACATTCACCACCCACCTTGCCAAGGTTTCAACATCTTATTCTTGACTCCATCATTTGCTCTTCTGACCCTTCATCAGGCTGTGTATTTCATTCAAAGATTACATCAACCTGAGCAGGGCTTTCTTGTACAATATGTACTTTGTAACTCTATTATTTCATTCACAACCTTTAGCAGTCAGTTTCAAGGGTAGATTTATAGATTTGGCTTCGAACTTTTCCAAAACGGTTTGAGTACTGCTTTTTTTAGAACTAATTTCTCCACCAATGACAGGCCACAGAAAAGACCTAATTGCCAGAGAACATCTGGTTTGAATGAAGGGCACAGACCAAAGGTAAAATTTTCAGTCTGAACTCACCTTTCCTCTTAGTTTGTCAACATTTGATGTTGGTTACATGCAAAAAAGCTTTTTTTTTCCCCCGAGTTTTGCTTTTTGGTGATGATATTTATGGATGGATGGATGGATGGATGTCTATTTCAGGAAAAGGAGATTGTTTTAGACTGGTGAGAGGGTCAGATTTTTATATATGCATTCTGTAAGTACTTTAGGACAACTGATAATGTTGCACCTTCACAAAGAATTAACCTGTGTTTATTTACCCCAATGCAAAAGGCTGCTATTTGCATCGCTGGATTTTCATAGTGTAATTTGATGGGGTTTAGGTAGGATTGTTACTATTACTGTCATTATTGCTATTTTAGTGGTTGTTGGTATTGTTATTATAGGATTTTTTTCCTTTTTATTTCTAAATTAAGTACTCCTTGGAGGAATGTGTATGAGTTTCTCGTTCTTTTGGGGCATTAGTTGGAGTCCTGAATACCATTTCTTTGAAGTTTGAGTGAAGAATGCAGGCCACCTTTCTAACTACCTATAGTTTAGGTCAGAAGGGCTGTATTTGAAAATATTTTAAAAGCCACATTTTTTATTGTTAACGCAGGGATATGATAATCAAATATGAATTAGAACTCATTTGCATATTTATTAATATGCAATATGTTACACGAGCCTGAATGACGCTATTCTGTAATCCTTTAAGGGCAATATTTCCAGATTTCCCTCAGCACAAACAGTATCCCACTCTAAAGATGAAAATACACCATTCTATTTCTGTACAGAGGCATTTTCTTTCATAAACCACATAACCATATGAGGAATAACTGGGGGGAAAAAGGAAAGGAAAAACATGCATTTCCATACAATTTGCATAAGTTATCTTGGTAATTTAAACACAAATAATTCAGATCTAAAGAGAAAAAAGAGAAGTAGCATTGTAGCCCTATGTCTACTGCCTACCTGTGCTGACTGTGAAAGCTTATGTTACAGAGACTCTTCTGTAGATCTTCAGTCTGCTTTAGACTAGCACAGAGTTCCACACCCAAGGTGCTGTAGCCATCTGCTGCATAAAAATATTTTCAAAAATACAGAAGAGAAATTGAGTAAAAAATATATTATTTTGCTTTTTCTGCTTTTAAATAAGATTATGAGTGCCTCAAATATTTATCAAGGGAAATATCAATGTACTTTTCCACTAAGCCAGAATAAACAGGTTTATAAACTTACATTATTTACCAGTGTGGAATTCGCTTCTGTCTCAAAGCTTCTGTAACTTGCTCACTTAGACTTTATTTCACTGGCAAATTCTTCTTTTAAAATCAGGTAAGTCTGGAGTCACCATCTAAAATCTTGCCTGAGGGAAATTAATTAAAATTATCTGAATCAGTTTGTGCAATTCTAATATTAAATAACAAATGGGGAATTAAATGTTTTCTTTGGGACTAAAATGATGCTCTGTTTCTCCCTGCTTATACTTTCCCTGACAGGCAAGAAAAGAACTTCAAATAACTTTCTGCTGTGCCATCCACATTCTGGAATGCTTTTTCATTTCACACAGCTCATAAAAACAGAAGCTTTTAAGTGACATTACTTTGAGGTTCAAGTCACAGTTTCCCCTTTCTTCCATTCTCTGTCTTGATGTCTTTCTAAAAGTTAAAGCAACAAAATGTTGAAAAACTATTTCAATTGATTCAGCCATATTAACTGTCTTCAAAGGAACCTTGGACTGGGTGGAGGGCCTGTTTGTATGATTTCAGTTCTTTTATCCTTGAATAAATTGAAAGATAAATTACATGATAACATGATCTAAGTAAATAATGTACTTAGATATGAATTCTACCTAAATGACCACAGACAAAAAACAATGGGAAACTGTATGAGAAACACAAACCCTGTGTCCGTCCACTCTCTGGGTTATCTGCACCACATAGGACTCACACCAGAATTGGGTCACAGCATGATAGTTTCATGTTAAAGCTTTGTGAAAGATACTTAATCTGTGTGAAGGTAGAAGCTCTAAAGCAGGAAGAAAGAGGCTAAGTCTATTTAATTCATCACGTTAAGAAAATATTCCTTCACTCCAACCCATGATATTAAATTCTTACAAAAGTTCAAAACACCTCACAAAAATTAATAACAGAGCTAATAATCATATTCAATGATTTCTCCCAAAACACAATTATTCTCCTCTTTCAATGTCTCAGTATGACCAAGACTGTGTCACTGACCCAATGAAAATTTTCTCATCTGAAGGTTTTAGAACTTTCCTTGACAAAAATGAAAAAAGGCTTAAGGAAGAAAGTTTTGTAACAGAAACAGTTTGGTAACAAGCCCTAATTGTCTACAAGGTCAAGTTCTGTCACACTGTGAATGAAAACACTCTTGCAGAGTATATGTGTTCCCTGAAACCAACTGAAAATCAGTCTAGCCTGTGTAATATGGGTCTAGTGCATACTATAAATTAAGCGACCATTAGCATTTTTGATCAGCTGTGTTTTCCTCTTGATTATTAAGTATTGATTAATAAAAATTATATATCAATAAACTAAAGGTGATATTCAAAAGATCCAGTATTACAGTTCACAATGTAAAGGAGGAATGCTTATTCTCTGTGTCCTGGTTAATTCAGGTCAGCCCATGCAACAGAAATAGGCATGACTTGTACCTCATGTAAATGCCCATTAATACAGTCCTCAACAATGTACACAGGTTTTTCAGGTGAAATAGGAGAAATAATTCCTACTCAGTCATCAGAAAAGGGATGTTACCTCTTTCTTGCCTAAAGTGAGTTTCACAGAACTCATTCAAATGCTATGTACGTCTTCCAACACTTTTGCTTTCTCTTGATGCACCTCCTCAGTTTCATTTAAGTTAGAGGTGGTAGTGAATCAAACTGGAACAAATCAGGACTGACAGACAAGTAATTTTTTTTCAACAGTAACTGAAATAAAAATCAGTAAAAGTAACGAAGTCTCCTTGCACCAAATTAAAAATTTAGCTAGATCTCTGGGAAAAAGAGAATTTCAGAGACCTACGTTTAGGAATGGCTTGTGTTCTGACATCACTACTAATGATATATCCCATATGTTTCTGCGTCAAACTAAAAACTAGAAAAAATTCAGAGTCAAAACTTAATTATTTTCTTCTGGTGATGGTTAAAAGTGGACTTAAACATCTCTAGCAGTTTCCCAGCCAGTAAAAATATTAAGAAATAATTTGATTAGATTTGAATAAATTCAGAGAAGTCTAGAAGAATTGCCTGGATGCACTTATCTACTGTCCCTCTAAAATGTCATAAACATGAAAAGTCAGGGATTTTTGCTCTGAGAAGTTTCCCTGTTTATCCAGGCTGTCTGAAAAAATTCAGCAAAACTATTATTTCTTCTGTCATTCATCAAGCAAGTGCAGAGCTGCCTTTTATTCATCATCTAATTTTTTTAGAAAAACATTTTTAGAAATCTGTGAGCAGTTACCATCTGAAGGTCAAGCACAACAAAAGTTTGGTACCATGAAGGACAGTAGGGCTCTCCATGGTTGAGTTTTTCGGTAAAATAGCTGTCTGTATTGTTTAACTGTGAGTACAGAACACAGATAAATCTGTCTAGTGATTTTATTGATTGAAAATCAGCTAGAGAAGAAATATAAATAAAGACAGAGCAACCAGCATATCAGTAATTACATGATTTGAGAAATCTTCAAATCTTTTTCTGCCACATAGCACCTATGGAAGATAATTACAGACAGGACCAATAAGACAGACTCCCAAAGAAAAGAATACTTTATTTTCATTGGTTTACTGAAGGCAGATCATGCCAGAGAAAGCATTTATCTGATGCATCTACAATTCTATACTGAACATGAGAAATGCATGCTTTTAGTCCACATATTTTAGCTGTCTGCTTTGGGATGAAAGGAGTTTTATTGATGCGATCCCAGTTTGCTCCCCCAGCTACGAAGAAAACCCAGGGTGCCTAGGTCAGTCTCGCAGCTGAACTACAAACAGTACACCAAGATAAAGGATTCTTTGTTTAAACAAGCAATATACGATTGCTTGTTTAAAATTAAAAAATATTATTTTAAGAAGCACACATGAAGATTCCACACTTGTCTCACAGTATTCCTTTTCAGTCTATTACTATGGTACTGTTCTGCTAATTTAAGGTGCAAACCACCAAAAGACGATGGAGACTTATTCTGCTTGTTCACCTGAAAACTGCTATTTTAAACTTTGGATTTAGCAATTTTTTAAACTTCCAGTTCTTCTGTATTGAATATCCATTGATATTTTATTGCAAAACTGAAAAGACTTGGATGTTATGGTTCAGCGCTGGAAAGTCAGTGTTTTTCTATCATATTTCATCATCTACTTCATCAAAATTCCATTGTTGTATTCCACCTTACTGTCAAAATTAAGCATCGTAAGGTTACTCCTTATCTGAAATTTAGTCATGATCATTTAGCCTGCAAACAAGAAAAATTGGCAGATACTTTAAGTGACTGAAAAAATGAGAACTAGAAAATTTGTAATACAGACTCATATAAAATAGTTTGATAAATCGTAGGGAAATATACATGCTACAAGCATTTGTACACCCACAAAACAAAAATATGACAATTTTGTATTTTATTCAAAGGATTTTGTGTTTTGTATGTGCAATGAGTTTTTTTACAAAATAAATATTTCACTTTGCATATTAATTAGATTTCTCTAAAAATTGGCATTTTAACATTTTAAATATTTGAAATTATGCACATTTTCTTACGTCTCATATCTCAGAATTAAATTCTGTATAGCAAACTTTTCTTTTGTATGCTGCTGAATTGGCCAAAAAAATGGTTAGGATGGAAATTCTGAATACTTTCTTTGCTGTTTGTTGACAATAAAATATTAATTAATTTTAATGCCATTATAATTATGATTGTCTGGCAAACATATATTTCTCAGTGACAACAGAAATTAGTCAAGTGATTAGTACTGTGTGCTGCTGCCCCTGTTATTTTTTTGGACTGTAGTTCTCATTCCCAGGTGGTTATCACTCGTTAGGTGCAGACATGTGCATGGAATACTTTTATTCCATAAACTATCAACACACAGTTTGAGACCTGAAGGAACCTGTGATTAATCATTTACTAATTGGATCATTCCTTCACTGACAACAAGTTATAAACTACATAAAAGGCCCTCAGCTCCATTGTTTGTGAGGTCCAGATTCCTCTAGGGAAGCAGCACATTTTACAGTAAGACAACCATCACATACAGCAAAAATGCTGTTCCCTATTCAAATGCAAAATGTATTCAATTGCACCGTACCAACTTACATAGTTGCTCTGCTTGCTAGCAAGGAGAAAGAAAAAAAAAAAAAGAAATAAAAGATATCAAAACCTTTCCAATCCAGTTTATTCATTAAAACTCTAATTCTTTTCTTGAACTAACTTCCACAGCTCCCACTGACTCTATTGAAAGTGAAATATCCTAGATAGATTGGTTAGGATTTAGCCCAAACTTACAAATAACTCAATTCTGAGTATAACGAGAATAACATCCATAAAAATGTCTTGACAATATACAAAGGTGAGATCAGATCTTGCATCCCTGATCTTTGAATTTGGGGATGAATATTTCCACCAAATTCAGTTTTACAAGCTAGGTAGAAATAAATGTTTGGTTATGATACTTCATGTAACTATAAATGTGTGTGTGGATTCAAGGTGAGCCAATTATTAGATAGCGCCAAAGACTGGGACAGAATAGTTTAGATAAGACTGCTCTTTCTTTCTGTAAAGAGCTATTTATCAATATCCACTTCAATATCTAAATATCTTTCTCTGCTGTAGAAGCAGGCTTGTGCACTATGCATTTAGCCTTCCAATAACTGGGTTCAATGTTCAATTACTTTAAGGTTTAATTCTTTTCTAATTAGAGGTAACTGCCTTGAATTAAACCTTGGTGACATCTTACTGAAAAGCTGCAGAAGAGTGGATTTAATTTGCATTGGGCCACTACTCAAATGATTTGATATGGTTAAAAGTGTAAAAATACTAAATTAATGTGGACGTGTACAAGTAATAATTTTAAAGTGCTTACTAGCAAATACATACTCCAGTGGAGAAGCCTTCAGCAAAGAGTGTTTCTTGCTTTTTATTCCACTTGAATTTTCATAAAAACAGGAAAATATTACTTTTGATTGTTACATGGATAATAATTCACAATGAAATAATTGGGTGGAACAATTCATTTAGTGTGCTTAGACATTTCAGGTCACATCAGAAATGCACACATACACATAAACACAGATGCACACACATATGTTAATACTAAATACATGAGTAGAAGACAACTAGAAAGGACTGTACATTGTTTTTAAGGCCTCTGAGTTCACTCCCTCATAAGATGATCAGTCCAGGAAACAACATACTCCTACTAACAATAAGGAAAAAAAAATCCAAAAAGCTACTAATTCACCAGTCTTTTGGGATTTCTGTTATTACGCATCCCCAGAAACAGAGCTGTAAATTGAATTTGGTCGGGGGACATGGCAGGATATTTCTGACTAAAATTTCTGCTTAAGCTACCAGCCCAGTTCCACTGTGTTGAGGTCACTGAGCTATTGCCATCCTATGGTATTGCTTTGCTGGAGGTTTTGAAGTATTGGCAAAAGGAGCTAACAGAGGCAGGCAGGAGATTGGTGCCGGCTCAATTAATTGAAACATCCAGAATTGATGAGTGTTGTCAAGAGCTCGCTATGAGGATGGCTACCAGAGGAGCCTAACGAAGTGACTGGAAGAGGTCAAGGTTATTACAGGAACTGAGGGAAATGGCTGAAAGCAACAAAAAGCAAATGTAGAGCCCAGTGTAAGAAGGTAGAACAATACTCGTAAATCAAATCATGCATTCAGGAGTGGGTAAGATGCTGGTGGAATTGAAATACTGCACTGTAAAAATCAGTTTCTACTTACTAGTGAACAAGGTATCACTAGCATGAGAAGATAATATTAACTTATTTAGTTCTGAGATAGCATGATCCTTGCCTTTCACATATACTAAATGACATCTATAACAGCAATGTTGCTATTTTCTTTCTGGCTGAATTTGGCAAAACAGAAAAAAAACCAAAAAACAACCCATTAGTACATTTTGATTTTCTTTTTTTCCTAAGATACCATGCTGAATGTACCTTTCAAGTGTTATTAGTAGCTGTGATGTCACTGCAGAATGTGCTTGGCTGAGTGAAAAACTAGTAATGGATATTTTTCAAAAATAATAAATGAGAAAATATAGGCAACATGTAGCAATATATCAGAGAAAGGGAAAACAGCTAAAGCACACAGAATGAAAAGCTGAGAGAGAGACAGTGAAGATGTTCTACCGAGCAGTCTAATCCTTTGGATGACTATAGAAATAAAAACTTGTTAACAGGTTCCATGGGAGTCTGAAGATTGATTACGTGTCCTGATTCCTTCTGTGCTTCCTGTGCTGAGAATGGCTTTTTAAACTGCTGATTTCACAATCTACGGAAGGGCTGACGAGAGAGGTATTGGCGGTAATCTAGATATAAGATTGAAAGGTTCAGAACCCACCTTGAGAACGTGACAAATATTTCTGTTTCTTCCAGCACTTCAAAGAAGCACAGTCACTGAAGATGAGAACTCCTTGATTGATTACATGTGGTTCACGTTGTGTAAGCCCTCGCATTACAGCTGAAACAGGCATAAAGCAAGAAGTCCTGGAATTAGATTGATCAAGGCAACCAAGTCAATGAATTTTCTCAAAATACATGTATTTGCCCTACTCAGTAGACAGATCCTCACTCAGTGAAACTTACTGTGATACTCATATGAACACCCATTCCCAAATTTTCAAGAAAGTAACACAACCATAATATCCACTAGATGAGGACCTGGTATAAAAATTTTTCTTGAGTTATTTGACTGAAATTTTTAATGCAATAGCTGTTTTCTTCCATTATTCTTTCCAGATACTGGTTAAACTAATAGTGACATCTAGACTTTTATGCTGCTTCTGTTTGTTGGCTTGGTTGGTGACGCTATTCATCACACACGCACAGACATACACTTACATTCTGATTAGAAGGTATGAACTGATACTGATTTATTTAAAAAGGTTTGACTCTATTATACAGTATTTTTACAAAGGCCAGGGATTGGGGGAGAAGGTTGACACCTCTCCCCATCCCATTGGTCAAGACAACAACAATTAGTTGTTTATATCTCTAAGAACAGGAATGAAAACTTTCCTTGAAATTACAAAAACACTGGCGGTGTTTACATCACCCAAGCGTGAGAAAAAAACCAAACCATGAAACTGTGAAACAGAAGAGAAGGCTGAAAAATCAGGGAGACAGGTTGGTTTTGGGTATTTTCTTATTTTGTTTTGTTTTTTTTATAGACTGAGGTTGTCACTTTGCCAAACTTTGCAGGATCAGTCTCCTTATTTTATTAGATCCTGTGGTCATTGTTTAAATAATAATGTATTTAACCTTTAGAATCAACTCTCTGATCTCACTGACTAGATTTTGTGCATCAAGGAAAAGGAAGAAAAAACTAAATTTTCAGTATTGGCCAAAGAATTGTCAAGAAACCAGAGACTTTCAGAAGTGCAATAATACAATATAACAATCTGTAACACAGTACCAAAACACAATTCTGTACTATCCACTTTTGGATAACTACTGTTATGTTGCTAAATTCTTCTCTAACTTCAAAGAAATCATCAAGGATCCTGGAATTCATTGTGATTGTACATCTACATTTTACATGTTTTAAAATCTTTGTCAAAAGATCCTTAATTTCAGGAATTAAGGATTTTCTTTCTCTAAAATGAAGTCACATTTAACCTTCAAACAAAAAAAAATTAACAGGACTGCTGATTTGTTTAACCCTAAGGAAAAGTGACATAAGATATTAATTGTAAGCACCATGCCCTCAAAAATGACATATTCAGTATGCAATAAAAAATATCTGATTGCTTCATTGGAAATGTATAGCTGGAAAGAATATTATGAATTGAAACTATATTCTGAAAAGGGCTAGTTTTGATCAACTTGATTTTTTCATAGTATATAACGCTTGATTTAATTAATTTGATATTTGAATTAATGAAATGGAATGAGACAGAATGAAATAGAAAAATTAAGTTTCAAATCTGAATTTTTAATTTAAAATTGAGGTTTTCCAAGATTCCATTTTACATGAATGATTTAGCATTTTGATTTTGCACCCAAACCAAAGTAAAATGTCATTGCCTAGAATTCGAAACAATTCTCTTGATGGTCTTACATGTCGTCTTGAATTAATTAATTAATTAATTAATTAATATTTTTAATTGGAAAATTTTCAGTCATGTTCAGTACTGTAATGCTTGTGAATTTGTTCTTCAGACTGATATGAAATCCTTGTAATGGTTGTATCACTGCAATAGGCAGAATTCTTCCATCACATTCCTTTAGCAAAAGTTTAACTTCATTTTGCTAGAAATTGGTATACAGCCATTCCTGAAAAAATAAACAAGATTTTTTACAAAAAAACATGCATAGTACTTTGATTGCTTGATTCTGTTTACATTACAATTGAGGCTATCCTCATTCCATCATGGCTATTGTTAAACAATTTTAATGATAATTTAAGTTTGGTCTAAAGTTTCACTGTGACCTAAGTTTTCTACTGGCTTCCCTGGGAAAACAGCAGGGAAAAAATATTACATATTTAATAGATATCAATAAGATATAATATCCATAAGCACTGCTCAAATAGTTTTAAAAAAGTTATATGGACTTGTAGTCACATAAAAATATTGATCCCACAGGACTGTGATCTTTAATCTGATAATTCTGAAACATTTGAGGCAAAAGGAATTTAAAATGCCATGAATAACATTTAGAATATACTGTTGTATGTGATACACAGTGAGAATCTATAGGCGTTGTAAGGATATATGAGGGTATGGAGGAAAAGAGCAAACTCATAAACAATGCATTATAACAGACCTTCTGTGACTTTATAATGACAGAGTACTAGTAAAACACCAGTTTTGCAAACTGAGCATTTCAACAGACCTGAAACTGAGAAACAGATGAGGGTGTCTGTACCTTACACAAGAAATTAACAGTTCCTATGCAGTGTACTGAGCAGTGTGTGAAATCACTTCCCTCTGAGTGATGAGGCAGGTGAATTAGGAATGCAAAATATGTAGAAGAATCATATTTTTGAAATAAAAAAAAAAATCCAGGAGTTTTAATAATGGTGCAATGTTAGCCAGTAAATAATTCATTAGTTGTATAGAAAAATGTTCTGACTTTATTTCTATTTTCTTTATTTCTGCTACTTATAAGCATATTTCTATATGCTTTATATAAGGAGTCAGTGCAGCAGCAACACTCAAGAGAGATTATAACTTGGCTTTTGTCATTCTGGGCGATTTCCCTGCTGTAGGACCATGAGAGCAGGAGCTGAACCAACATATGGGAAGGAGTCAGGATTTTGCCATTGACCAAACCAGCTAAGACCAGCAACTTGGTTAAAAGGTTTAGTTGCTGTTCACTGCTTCTGTGGGGAAAAAAAAAACAAGCAGAAGAGGGTACGAATTGGAAGAGAGAGATGGTATTTGGACACACAGTTTACCTGGGAGTAGATGGAAGGTGGAAGTAGGTGTGTGCAGTAGGCTGGAGGGAGGAGCAAAGAGCTGTCACCCCGAGCTGAGACAGCACAAGGTCTCCGGAAGGTTATCAGAGGATGTGGGTGAGTGCTGGCAAGCAGCAGCAATCACAGAGTCAGAACTCTTTGCAATGCTTTATCAGACCAGAGATTTCACTAGAAACATTCAGCTTTGTTCAGTGTTGGCAACTCTTCTGTCCCCAGAATGCAAACCATGTTTTCTGAAGCCAGAATGGGACTGGCAGTGGGTACTGCAAGCAACTTACGGAATCAGTCCAGTGACACGGAAGCAGAGAATTCCCACAAATGTCCCAAGTAATGACTCTGTGACCATAATTAATTCTTAATGGTGAGAACATTGAAAAGATAGAAAATAAGGGTTTCTTGAGAAGGTTGCAATTTGTAGGGAAGTGACTGTAAGTTGATGCCAAGTACACACAAACAACATCTATCAACATTACATTTAAAACAGTTCTGTGATATGCAGGTTTGTTATTTGGACAGGCAACCTGACAGCAGAGATTGATGCACCTGTCAGAGAAGAATAAGAATATAAATCTCTGTCTTATCAAAAGGAGAATGCAGGGAGCAGATAGGGCTGATGTGGTAGACATAATCTATTTAGGTTTCCAAGAGACATTTGACATTGCATGGTAGAATAGAATAAAATATCTTCAGGTTAGCACATAAGGCACAGAAGACTCTTCCTTCCAGGCTTCTCAAGCTGTAAAGTAGTACATTGATTCCCAAGTGCAGAACATAACTTCTTCACTCATTTTCCTCTCAGCCTTTTTGTTTTTCTACTTCCTGTATTATCTAGAACGCTCTTCTAGAAAACCTCTATCTATACGTCTTCCACTTTTTTCCCTTTGTACTACGTTTGTCTTTTCTGTTTCCTTTTATTTATCCTGGCTCTTTTTTACATAAAACAAAAGCGCACCCTGACTCAATCAGTCTAATTGATGTAGCATCCTGAGCCTACCAAGGAAAGAATGGGGATGAGCCACCATCCCTTGTGGCCTGGGAACTACAAAAATCCACAGAATATTCCCAAATAAAAGATGGCTTCTCTTGGGACTTTCTTGAGACGTATCAGTGATCAGCAATAGGGATTTTAAACAAGAATTGAATAAGCTACTTAAGAGAGAAATTGGATTCTAGAACTCTTACAAATAACAGTTCATAAGATGTGCAGACAATGAGAACACAAAAACATAAATATCACTAAAAAAGGTTCAGGTACCTACGGCACCACTCAGGCTTCTGAACACCTCTCTGTAATCCCTTGTTTCTTCCATTTTTATCCCCAGGGATTCCATTTCAGGACGTTTAAAGGCAACATTTGGTGTAAACACAGGAAAGAGGAAACGTACTGTCCTGAAATATGTATTAATCCTCATACACTGACGCAAGCTGTCTTCTGCAGGTAAATGAAAATGCCTTTGACATGTCACAGGAAATGCCTTATGTCAATGCCCATGCCCCTTTCTTTGCAGTTGCATGATAAAGCAAATTCATCACCAAGACTGCATCAGTTATAATAGCAGCCTCCATCAGAAATTTAGGGTGCAAAGCACAGACACATCTGTTTTACCTGAGGAGAATATAAACTTGTCTTTGTCAGCAAGTAAGGCACTGCAATTTGGAAAGCAAGAGGCTGTAGCAATGCTGATCAGTTTGGGGTTTGCTTGAAATGATCAGAACCAGTTTGCATATAATATGAGACAGATCATTCCTCAGAACTCTTACACTTCTCAGAGAATATGACTTCCAGGTCAATAAAACTTGCACAAACAAGTTTTCAATATGTCTGTGGATGGGGAACCCCTTTGGGCCCCGGTTCCATGTTCTTACCACCATCACTGTGATCCTTTTTCCTTACAGCCAGTTTGAATTTCTGCAACTTTCATTTCTGCTTTCGTGCATTCGCTTTGCACCTCTAAATCTAACTCCTCCTTCTCCACAATCATGCATTAGATAGATGAAAACAGTCTTTCAGTCCTATAAACCCTCTTGTCTTCAGAATGAATAAACTCATTTTTCTCAGTGTCTCTTTGGTTTTCCTGCTCTTCAGTCCTTTAATCTGTTCCTAAGAAGGGCCCTTTTCTGGGCTTAGTCCATTTTTCAAAGTCGTCTTTGCACAAGTGATTCCAAAATGGGATGCAGAATAGATGTGATATCACAAGTGCTGAATAGAGGGGAATAATAATTTTTACTGACATGCTGGCAGGCTGTGACTAGTGCAGTTCAGTGCATAGTTAGCTTTCTTCTGCATAACAGACTGCAATAGTCAGAGTATTTTAATATTTTATGTTTATGGTATATTTTGATTTTAGTTTAGGAATATCAGTATATAAAATTTGTAATGGTTACTGCCTGTAATACCCAGAGTTAAATTTTTACCTAGAAAATGCACATACCAGAATTGTTTTGGAAAAAATGTAATTAAAAAAAAATTACCTAAATGTATTTATATACAAGGACTAGCACTTGGCAGGGGAAATGTTTACTTGTTCAAATAGTGTAAAGGAATTTTTCTATCAGATAACACTTCTAAGTAATGGACACAAATGCAAAATATGTCTTAAGAATTTTCTCAGTTTCAAACCTGCCCTTTAAAAAAACGATAATTGTTGCATGAGAGAAAATTCATAGAAGTTTGGCCTTTCCACTAGTTTCTGCCAAACATAGTCAGGAATTCTAGATAACAAACTGATCTTTGGGGTCTTCTGACACAATATAACAATGGCACAATAAATAACCATCAACATCAACAGGTGCATTGTTAATTATGGCCACAGCGACCTATTCACAGCTACACAGCAGGGCTGTTCAGCCTACATTTGCATCCTGATTTATGGAACTGTAATTTACACAGATGTGGATGACATGAGGAATCAATTATAGAATCAGAGAAATGTTCACATAGGTGAGAAGAAGGGAAAAAAATTCATTTGAGGCAGAAAAAATAAGATCAAATTTTGCTATCTTTCAGAATTAATGCAATCTTACAATCTAAAGACAAGGTTCAGCTTTTGTCAGTGCTGTTGTATAGAATTTTTTTCTGCCATGTATATTACATGGAAATGAAAAATAGAAAGATTACTACAAGTAAATAATCTAAACAAATGACACTGAGCTAAAACCATTGGTATTGACTTCACTGATCATAGCATTAACAAAGGTGAATTTAGAATTTTAGGCTAAGTCTGCCCTGTTAAACTAAACAAGACCAAGGCACAGTTGGGCTTAGTAACAGCAAATAATCTATGGTATTAATTGTGAGGAAGCTCGCAGGTATTGTTTTACCCTTGCTTCCTCATATTTTTCCAGAAAATAGTTAACATATTTGGGGAAAATGTGCCAGAGGCTATTCTTAAGGCTGTTTCTCATAATATTTTCTCCTCCCAAAAGGGCACGTAAATGAAATGCAAGTGAAGTAATCTGATCACAGATGCTCCTCTGTGTTCTGACTTAATAAAAATAAAAACAACAACAATAATAATAATAAAATAATTACTTAATAATAAGTAATAAGTAAACTCTGCAAATAGAGTTTACTGCCCATCAGCCTTAGAATACCTCATGGGCTTAGCACTGCTCTCCTGGTTTTAGTCTTGTTCTTGACTCAGTTAGAGTCACAGAACTGAAGAAAAGTAGACTTTTTTCCAGTTTCCCCCACAATCTGTCTGCCACTGGAATTCAACATATTTTATATGATGCCCATGAGAAGGACAGGAAAAAATCTCCTTTGTTATCTGTATGGGCTAGCTAGGCTGAGAAGAATAAATGGTCCTAAATTTCTGGATGCAACAGAATTCAGCATTGGCAACGCTCACCTCAGTAAATTTAAGAGGTCTCAGTCTGGACTGCCACACCTGAACTGGTCAGTTCTAATGTATGAGCATTGTAAGCTCTGACCCAGACAACTACATTTGACCAGATGAATCACTCTTCATGCAGTTATGCATCTTTGTTGAAAATAAAGTCCTTAGTTGTATTTTACAGAGGGAAACATAAAATGAACATAATGAAACCCCATTCTATTTTATGGATTGTATAAAAAAATAAGGCTATATTTCCTGATTGAAGCAAGACACTGTGTATTTGCACGGAGAGTTTTATCTTTGGAATACCTGATCTCCCATCCTAAACCCCAGGAACTCCATCTTTGGACAAAGTACTGGAGTTTGTCATCTAATCTTCAGTAGGTGAAAAATCATCTGTAAAGCAATAACAAAACAGCTTTGACTGCTGTCCAACTGGAAAATAATTTTAAAAATTTGAGGCAATTTCTGTATATATATATAAAAAAAAGAAAAAACCAGCTTATTTGTCCTCACTGATGAATTTTTTCCTCAGTCCTGAGAAAAACAGAAAAAATGGTCTTTTATTCACAAAGCAGAAAAGCATTCAACAAAGTAATGAAAAGATCTGAACCCTACCCTACTGCTATCATGAACTTCCCATGCAGCCTTGACTAAGTCAGTTATCCTCCTTACATCTTCTGTTACCTGGCTGACAAATGAGCAAATCCTAATGCACCGAGTGCTGTGAAAAATTGTTATTACCTTTTGAAAAGCACTCTCTAAGGGTCTGGTGTAGTATAAATGACAGATTCTTATTTTAGACAAGAAAGCAACAGATATGACCATTTTGTTTCAAGGATTTTAAAGGAAAACAGAATTGTTGTCAGTGTAAGCTATTTTCTAAAATAGCAACAATACAGAGGTGGATGTCTCTCTCTTGTAGGAGAATACAGTAGGTGTAAGGCAGCTACTTTTAAGCTGACACATTAAGCTGAAGTGGTTCTATGAGATAGCTGAGGGAGTGTGCTGACATTTATACTATACCTCAGGTTTATGCTATCATTTTTCTATATGCCATGGAACGTACAAACAGACGCCCCAGTATGTGACAGCACATATAAATTCTTACCAAAAGCTTTGTGGAAAAAATTATAAAAATGTATCCTTAACGCTAATATACTGGCATGAAATTCCCTGTGGTGTGATGAAAGGTGTTTCCCAGTGAATACATCTCAGCACAGATCACATGGACTGAAAAAGGATTTTGGCATTCTCTGTAATGCTGTGAAAGGATCAATTTCTTCCAAGCCTGACATAATAGACCTTAGATGTATTAGAAGCTGCTAATTAAAATGGTCTGCACTTCTGAATGCCACTTGTAGAAAAAAAAAGGAATGAAGAATGAGATCCATTTCTTGTGTATATGTTTTCAATAAAAAGGTATGAGTAGAATGAACAATAGAGTTACGTGAATGAGGATGGCGATATATTGCTGTTCATTATTTTTTACAAAACTTCAAGCTGTTCAGCATCCCCCTTCTCTCTCCAAAACTGTGGCAGAGAATTTGGTTTGGATCCAGAGCTGGATGAGGGGACAGACAATTAGTAGAGAACATAACAGTGACGTGGTTTCCCTCTCTTGCTCATTGCATTATTTGCAGTATGAAGGACACAGCACTCGTGGATGGCTATATAGCCAGCTGGAGACCATAGTTTCACATTTCAACCAAATTTCATAATCTGAAGGGGAAGTCTAGCATTTCAGATTGTTTTTCCTTACAAGTTACCATAAAAGTATGATTTTTGTAATTATCAGTGAAAAAAGCACTTCCCTCAGTCCCCCAGAAGAATGAACTTGGACTTCTAAAACCCTGCATGTGGACAAAAAACAATTTTATAATGTTAGATGTCATGTAAATGAAATATTATTTCATTTATGTATTATGAAACAAAATAACTTAAATATCAAATAAAAATCAGAACTGTCTGAATGTAAACAAGGACTAGATAACAAATTATGTTTACAACATTACCACTATAGGAAAATTGAGGTAATCAGGTACTTTCTTTTCCCCCAGAGAAATATTATCCTATTACATTCATTACAGGTTACTCTAAGTGTGATGAAACTGTAATTTTCAGTAGGATGTCATTGTGTAACTTCTTTTTACGACTGGGACCTTTCCCATGAGAAAGGAACCTTCCCCCCTGAGAATTCATCAATGAAGTATCACCTGGTGTTGCTATTAATGCCTGAGAACATTAAATGCTAGTGATTTATAAAGTACATAAGTCTTTCCTTATTTTCTGGTTTTGGATAAACTGAGATGTCCTGAGTTTTTAGCAACTATTTCAAAGGCTTAGACCCTTACTAACACATAGAAGAGCAACTTAATAGCAAAGCAAACATTTTTTTTTTTCTCAAAATATCTCCTGTATTAAAGGCAAGTGGGCATTTCTATCTCTAGTTACTAACTGGTCAATTCTGAATGAATCTGGAATCACTGGAAAGGTAATTGTACTTGATTCAGATATGGTGATTTTTTGAAATATGATCATCTAGTGTCATGAAGATGTAAACTGTCAGACATGTTCATGTACAGCTGACAGTTATGACACAGGACCTGCAGGAGACCCAAGTCCATATAAAATAGCAGCAAATGCTAGGCAGGAGAGCCTAGGACATTTCATATGATGGTAGGTGTCTGTATTGGCAGCTGAATTAGGCCCAGAGGCTGGGATTTATCTCCCTATTAAATACATGTGGCATCTGCATGTACATGTGACTAAGCTTCATATGGCTCTCCCTAGGAAAGAGAGACATTTGCAATATGTGGCTACAGGTGTCCTGTGACTCCTGCACTGGACTGTGTCACCCATAAAGCAATGTCTAAGTTTAGTTTCAAGCTGTCCAGTGTAATTTTTCTAAGAGTATTTTGCCTGGACTCTAACTAGTTCTAGAGAGGAGAGGGTGTGCCATTAAAATCCTATCATAACACTACTCCTATGAGATGTTTTGGACAGCTGACACCATTAGTATTGAACTCTAAGGCTTTATAAAATTAAGCATCTGTAATAAAATTTCTTCATGAGCAATGACCAGGACAAAACATATAAAACATATTTAAGGCAATAAATGTTAAAATGGCTTTGGTTCTTAATCCTACAGCCTTAATTAAATAAAATAAAATGAAGAAAATTCCATTAAGGCTGTAGTTTTATTCTTGTCACATATATAATGGAGGTCCCTTGTCCTTTCTTGTGCTTAGATATTTAAAACAGTCATAACAACAGCTGTTCCCAGCTACAAAATATGCCTGCAGCGTTTAAAACCAAGCATATGTTTCTAATTGTATAGTCTCACCTGAGTCCAGTTCCCTTACAACTTATGACAGTTTGAGTTTATGTTCACATGTATTGCTGAAACAGCCTCTGAATCCTCTGCTGAATATACTCCAGTATAGTCATAAAGTCTCTGGAGCTCAGGGATTCTGCCTCCCTCCTTAATATCTGAGACATGCTCTGAGAAATGAGAAAGAAATTTACCTCCTTCCCTTATGCCTGGTCTCATCCATGCCAAATCACTCAAATCTGGGCAAGAATAATTTTGCACCATCCGGTTCTTTGCTATTGTAAAACACAGTGGTTGGAGAGTCTTCCTGACAACAGATTCCCACACATTTTTGTATCTGACTATTCAATAGAGCCAATTTGCCTGATGCTATGAAGATACCAATTATTTCTAGTGTTGCCAGTATAAAAAAGCTGTTGTACAGTGAAGCTAGCATCTGGCTAGCTTAGTTTTTGGTACACTCAGAAGAGATTTTTAAAAAGATAATAGCCCTTTCCAGAATTTAAATTATGGTAAATTATATCCAACAGTGAGCTCTTTATCTCCTCTTCATCCTTTTTTGTCTCTGTCTTTTCACTTTTAATACTGGGATGAATGGACAGCTATTTCTTGAGTTTCTACATGTTTCTCCAGTTTATGATTTCTCTAATCCAAAAGTAATAGAAGATCCTGTATATTTTCAGTGGATCAATGCACTTTTCTTGTCTTCACATTTATAGCCTTGTTATATTAACCAACACAGAGAACAAACATAGAAAACTTACCAATCTCATTGGCCTTCTCCCACTTTGTGCACTCAGGCAAGGATTAGGTGGGACAAACCTCTACCTCAAACATTGTGGTCACTTACACACATGATAGAACAAAGCATTTCCAGAAACATTTCATTTCACCAGGAAAGAGATTTTGGCTCCATAAACTTAACCTAAGTAGCCTTCTGAGTATAACCACCGTAAGCTTCTAATCTGATAAAGGAATGAGTTTGGCACCTTCAGAGAGCAGCTGCTGAATGAAGAGGTCTAGAGGACTCGCTCTTCTGTTAGGCGTCTCATGTTTGAGAACTGAGGTAGAGATGGTTTCAGGGGCTCTGTGCAGCCCTTGCCCTCATCAGAGAATGATAACAATAGCAGAGGCATGAGGTTATCTTCTGTAATGAGGGGCTAGGCTTCCTTTGGTCAGTAATTACGGAATTCTGTAGTAGGTCAGCAAAAGTGGTTTATGTAACAGAAAGGAAAACTTATTTAATGAAATCGCCTTTTGCTTTAATGTGAGAAGCAACCTATTTATTATCCCATTTAATCTCAAGTGTGCACAGAGAATTCAAAATAGAGAAAAAAAAATTACAGAAAATTAGGTCCCTTTTGTGATATTTCCAGACATTTTTGTTCCACACTACAACAGTAATCCTTTAAGGGCCATAGTCCTGTGGGTGTTCCTCAACTAAGCTAAAAAGGTTATCCTGACACAGGCTCAGACCTTTCTGAAGTAGATAGTGCGTGGCTAGGAATGTTCTCCATTCTGCATCATAGTGTATACAGCCCTTGTGACAGGTCATGGCAGTCTTTTGAATAATTTCATCATAATAGGGATTTTTCCATTTGAATTACAGATAAATGCCCTGTGAGGTTCTTACAGGGCATTTATCTGTAATTCAAATGGAAAAATCCCTATTATTCCATCCAGCAGAAATACCTAATTTTTTGTTTGTTGAAGGAGCTGTTATAAAAAATCTGTTCCCTCCCAATTGCCCTTTATTTTTCTCTTTCAGAGTCAAGGCCAGGTGAGACTGGTGACTTCTAACAGGGGAAGAATATGGCAAAAAAAGAATTATTCCTCTTCTTTTAAAAGATCCTTTAACTAGCACTTGAGCATTTTTTGTAGTCTTTTGTCCATGTGAACTGTATTTATACTCATATGTATTTGTCTTGTCTAGAAGTACCAGCAATAACAGCTGTTGTAGAAGCTGCTCACAAAAACAATGACTGATCTTTGTTAAGATATGTCTGAGAATATTTTATGCTTTTTCTGACCTGATAAAGTAGGATGTTTAATGACCTTTTTTTCTCCTTTATTTATTTTTCTTTCTTTACTTCTTTTCCCTTTATTTTTGTTCTATTTTTTTACTGAAGACTAATATTGTCAATAGTCTGTGGCTCTGAAGAATTCACATTTTTAAAATACCATAGCCTGGAATCAATTCATCTAACATCAGCATGCAATTGGAGTATCTAAATTACCAGCACAAGTCTTTGAGGTTCTACATATTAGTGTCAGCCAGGGAAAGACAGGAATTTCTGAGATTTCTGAGCCAATCCTTATGTGGAATGAATCATCTTATGCATACTTTCACTGCATTGATTCCACAATGAACCAAAGACAACTGTGTTCTTATTACAGACACCTCAGGTAGGTCCCTGAAGTTAAATGAGATAAATCTAGATTCAAGTCACTGCAAGAAATACCAGTGAAAATATAATTCTACATTCTTAAAGTATTATCTTTGAAAGTCAAAACTGATGGCAGATACATTGAGAAGACCCATATCTTTCATCATATAGTACAGAAAAGCAGATGGCATTTATTGAAATGCTATAATAAGTTTGAGAAGCCCCAGGCAAATTGACAAAGCAACAAACAAGATGCAAAATTACAAGCAATAAATCAGTTCAGCTCAGAGGGAGAAAGGTTCTGCAGGGGATATACACTGATAAAAAAAAAAAATAGAGAGTTAAGCTTTGTCTGTGATGGGGAACAAACCATAAAACCCAGTAGATTTAGGAATGAATGTAATGAGACAAGTACATTTATTACACTTAGGACAGAGTTGCAACCAAAGTCAGTGAATCTGCTGGTCAAGCATACAAGGGAAATAAACGTGGGGCTATACAATGAATAAAGTAACAATATTCACAGAAGGGCTTACTACCCTACCATTTAATTTCTCTGATGGAAATGTAAAGAAATACAAAAAAAATTATGTAGGAAAATCATCCTGCCAACTCATATACCCGGATGGACACCAAACTTCTTCCTGTTGTTTAGGGAAGAGATTTTGGAATCATTGTGGATTGTCCATCCTCACATAACTTGGTGCTGAAATGGTGGTGAGAGATAATGAAAATTAGACAAAAATTCCAATCCGATTTTGAGAAAGTCCATGTCTTGAATGCTATGTGGATTATATTGGTCATGTCTGTGTCAAGGACACCTAGCAGAACCAAGAACAACTCTGAGAAAGAAGAAGAGGATGACTGGAGGCATGAAACTGCTTCTGCACAATAACCAAATAGATTAGGACTATGGGCTGGAGAACTGATAAATCAGGAGTGTTATGAAAAAGATATAAAAGATCATTAATGCCTTTCCAAGAGAGGAAGAACTGAGAACTTAAATTCTCAGTATTAAATTCAGTATTATTAAATTCATAGGATATGGTGACGCCCAGTTGTAAGAGTCTCTTTAAAAGTGAAATACATAAAATTTATTAGACTGCAAGTAATTACAGTACTCCTGAAGATGACTGAAGCCCTTATCACCACCTAATACTCAAATTATCACTGAATGTGCAGGGAGAAGTGCACTTCTCCTACTCTTGCTCTGTTCCCAAGTACCCACTGCTAGATGCTCTCATGTGGTATCCAAGAGCGGTGAGACCTCCAATCTGACTTAAGAGGAGTGTGGAGAGAGAGAAAGAAGCTCTGCAGTTCAGAAAGACACACATAGTATGTGATGTCATAATTCCAAATTGGTGTGCAATACAAAAGTTATGGGAACTCAACTTTTAATTTCTGTGATTACATCCAAATCAAAGAAACAAAATTTAATCTTGTCCTTATTCTTGAGAAAGGCTTTCTAAAAATCACTCAACAAATCTCTGTGATGTTAAAACTGGCGGCCCCTCCAAAGCATCCTCAAATCAACACATTTGAGCAAAGTACTGCAATACAATATCTAAAAAAAATTAAGACCAATAAAAACTTGAATATAGATGCCAATGAGCATGTAAGAGCAACTAACAGTAACCTAAGAGAAAAGCTAGACAACCTAATGAGATTTTTATCTAAAAGTTACACTGTGCTGGTGTATATCTAGTTGGGAGCAAGGTAATTTGCCTTAAATGACTGGTCATTGTTCTATCATTGTTTCCCTGAGAAATTTCACTTGTATTAGAAATTGTAGTAAGGTAGGGGTCTCTTCTCAGTCTCTTCTGTGGTGTGAAGCAAAAGGATGGGAGGAAATGGCCTTGAGTTGCACTAGGGGAGGTTCAGATAAGATAGTAGATTTTTTTTTTTTGCAGAGTTTAGTCATTAGAATAAATTACCCAGGGAGGTGGTGGAGTCACCGTCTCTGGCAATGTTCAAGAGGTGTCTGGAGGTGGATATGGTGGTGCTGAGTTGATGATTGGACTAAGTGATTGAAGTTCTCTTCCAATCTTGATGATTCTGTGATATTGTGATTCTGTGAGTAAATGAACGAGAAAGGCCAGCAAATGCTATGATGAGAAGATATATGAAATCTCTTGTCATAAGACCTAAAAAGTCAGATCCAGTCTTATAGCAGGCCACACACATCTTGACAGTCCCAGTGCAGCCAAACTACCTTCACCTATTTACAAAATCAAGGCTTAACATATTGTCATCTCCATCACACACCACACCTAGGTGCAGAAAGACTTGTTTGCTCTAAAGACAACAATGAAATATGAATATGGCATTCTCAGTTCAGCTGATGCTCTCTTTAATGATAAAACCACTAAATATGGTAGCTTCTTTTTACTACAATAGGAATCTATTGAAATTTAAAGCACTATGATAAACACTGATTTATTTTGGACCAATGGTTTGGGGTTTCTTTTCAGCAAAACAATAACAAGCAAGCCAGGACACAATTTCTTGAAATTGTTTAAAGAATATTTTTCCCAATTCTCTGTGCATGAAGTACATTCTTATCTAGTGAACTCTCTAAATGAAGAACAAAACAAAATGAGGGCAGCTTTCATTTAAAAATGCTAACAACAAAACTGTTTAATAACAGAATACAGTTCTTCCTTTAGGTAGTGTCCTTTGGGCAAAACCTCAGACAAAGTTTTCAAAGGCATTGTTCTCTGAAGCTAATCGAGTTAGTTGTGAAATATGACCCAATTCAAACTTACTTTCACCCAAAGAAATCCAACTAATAGATTTTTTTTAAAACTCCACATTTTGATGTAGAGCATTATTTGAAATAGGGAGATAGGGTCAAATCACTTCAATAAAGGATACACAGAATTATGAGGCACCTTTCTACCTCTGCAGTTTTTATTACCTTTGTCTTAAAACTTATGTTAAAATGTGTTGATCATCTGCTAGGTACAATTCACAGAGGAAAAATAAATACAAATTTAAAAAAGCAGATAATAAATACAAATTCTGACAGTACCGAATTATTAGGATTGTTCTGTCAAATCTAAAACTCTAATCATCTTTTCAGTAAAAGGATTAAAACAACTCAACAATTCCAACTACTTTGGAGAGGAATCATAATAATAAAGAATAGTTTTATAAAATGATGCTGTTCCAGTTAACAAATCAGCTTTCTGGATTTAGTCAAAGACCTCTTTTTGTACTTTTAGAGTACCCACTTTTGCAATTCATGTTACTGCAGAGTGAAGATCATGGCTGAGGAGCAAATTTTTTCAGTTCCTATGTGATCAGTAAATTGTTTTTTAAGATACTGATATTTCCATAAAATAAGAGCAGAAACGGATGGTTACTTATCCATATAGCACCATTAAGGGGTCTGAATTCATATCCACTCACAAAATCAAAGTTGCAGAGTGAACAGCTATAGCTAGGACACTTTATTTCAGATTGCATAGGCTGTGGGGGGTGGGGAGCTTTGCCTGCAAATAAGTGAGGCTGTTAAGTCAAAAGGTCTTCACAGTTTGGACTTTTGTGGATTCCCATTGCCCTGTTTCAGGATACCCCAGAGAAACTGATGTTACGCAGAATACTAATCTTATGTAGTTCCTGCAGAAGACAAATTGTGGCAGGACTGTAATGCATGCAGCTCACATGTTTGAAGGAAGGAGATAAGGGACACCTGGGTACAAGTGCTTTGTTTCTGTCTGGCCTTCTGGATTCAAATCACCCATGGAGGAATAATCCTTGCTTCTCTAACAATGACTTCTCTGTAATCATACCAGTTTTAAAGCCCCAGAAATTGTCTGTCCTGTGGACCACTTGAAATGCAGCTCTAAATTATGCCTGTATGTTCTTCTCTATACAATCTGTACCGTCAGAAAAAAACTTTATTTTTGAATCACAAATTAACTATGAAGACAGGGAGTTCTGAAAAAACCTCCATTATATTTACTGTGTCTCCTGCATTCCCTGTAGGATAATTAAAAAAAAAGAAATCTTATCACTGATTCAATTATAGGTGCTTTTTAAAATTAAAAGTGTGTTTTAAAAAGGTTTTTTTTATTTATACATTACGAGTTTTTATTTTTTTGAAAACTCTCTTTCTCTACTGTTGATTGGTCAAACTCACGTGAAGAAATGGTTGCAAATAATTTGGTGTTATTTGAAATAATTTGTAAATAGGAAATAAGGTTACCAAGGTATTAATTGGGCATGATTCCACTCCATGTAGAGACCTTGAAATAATCCATCTGATAGAAAAAATTCAAAAGTAGTGACATAAATAATTCACCCCAAGTAATTCAGCCAGACCTAACGAATACAGTAAAGTAAAGAGGAGTTTGCATATTGCACAAAGGGATCATTTAAAATCCTTTATCACTTTGTTCACCTCTCCTGCCCTTCTTCATCTTCTTTGCAATTCCAATAAGGCTGCAACATCACTGCCACACAAAAAGCATTAGTGATTCTATTTAAAAGGTGCCAACCCTGTTGATTGTCTGCCTACCCCATTGTCAGTATAGAAACATCCTTTATTTATATTCTGAAAGGGATATGGGAATTATTTTGGTAATTTAGTGTTTTTTCCCAAGTCTGTACTTCTAAACAAGACCAAACTATTGCTGAGGTCATATAGTATCATAATATTTTTCATTTTTTGAAAATGCAGATTCTTAATTTGGATTTCTGTGAAGGTTTCCAATTTTGACTTGTCATTGCAACTTACTATGGAGCAGTAGAAAAAAATCAATCCACTAAATTACCAAAACAAAATAACCCCTAAACTTGCCCGATTTGAAGCATGTTTCATTCCCCGCTCTTAGGATAATGCTGAGATACAAACATGTCTTTTGGGTTACCTCCATTGTATTTCTGAGATTTCATTTATACACATAAAACACCTCTGTGCCATGGCCATGCCCTACATCTGGTACCAGTGCTTCAGTCCAATTCTTCCCTGCTACATCCATTCTGTCAAGACAGGACCTGATTTCTGCAAAATTCCTGGGTAAACTGACTTTTGAGAAGAGGGATTACTCAGAATTACAGCTGAGTCCCTATTGCTAATCCTGCCCTGGGATGTTCTGTTCACTTGCAGTATGATTTCCCACACCAAATATCCTAATATTTTATGTATTATCTTAAGGAGAAGGGCCTCAAGTTTTCAGTTTTAGAAAGCATACTCAAATCCTTTCAGCTGATTATCATTCGTGAAAATAAGAACGGCAAAGCAGGTCATAGATTAGCTGTATGCTCTTGTTTCTCTTTTGGTACCCTGAAAAAGGCAGTTAAGTCTCTGTTTGGTCAACACAAACACAATTTGTCAAGGGTTATATAACCAGATCTCATCATTTCCAGTGCTGGGCTAAGATCTGTTTCTTACCTTTCCAGATGATTAATGTCTTCAGTTTGCTGTACTTGGTCTCTCTAGTACCAAGAGAAGACAAAACATTACACAAGACTGGTTATTTCTGAGCTTTTTCACAGTCCAATAAAACCTGGAAGGTATTAAAAATCAGGCAGAATTACACAGAATGATATCTGAAAAGTTTCTGAGATGTTCAAGTTGTTGAGCCGTATCATCAGGTTACAAAATGGTCTCACGAAGTGTACAGTGGTCACCATCTCATGAAGAACTTGGTATAATCCTTATTTATCAGAAACTGAAAGGAGAAATCACCAAAAGATTTCCAGTATGGACTGAATCTGAGAAAATTTCTTGGAATCTCTGTATCAACAAAGATCTTCCTGAGTCTATGTTCCAGCTATAGTGCACACTAAATGAGGGTTTGAAAAATGAAAATAAAATTCCCCCAAGTGACACATTCTTGTTCTTTTTAGGGAACTTACCTTTTATCTAAAAATGTAAAGACTCCTCTGCTACAGAGCAGGGCTGCTCGTGCCTGATGATTCACATCTTCTTCACTTCTCTGCTGCAGAACACCGCAATCCAGTAAGTCTTTAGGCTTCATTGCATCTCTAACATTAACGGCTGCACGTTTGCACATTTGCTGATGGAACCTCTTTGTGTGACCAGCGTCCCCTTGCTGACACTATTTTCTTTGCTTAACACTTGCTGTTGACTCTTGTGAGATGGATAGAATTGAAAGCCTTGGCATTTCAGTGTGTACAACAAGGCAATAGCTGATGAAGTACAATACTGTGAGAAATTACCAGTTATATTTGTGTGAGGAACATTTTCAGGACTCTCACTCACAGTACTGTCTTAATGCTTTCTGAACTGAAGCTGGATCCTGAGAAGATATCCATGAATAACCATGCTGTGAGTGCTTACAGGGCCTTACTGAAGAACAAGCCTAGTGAAGTTACAGACTCACTGGCAAGTGATAGAGATGACTCTGGTAATTAAAATAAATGTTACTGTGTGTCAGATTAGAAAGCCTATATACTAGCTTTTGCTTTCAGTGCTGCATGGAATTCTTGACAGACACAAGGAAACAAAGTTGTTATAGACTGCCATATTAATAAAAAATCAGCAATGTCAATAAATACAATTTAATCTTCATTAAATTACAATGAATTCTGTTATACACACTATTTTGGAAGAAAAAGTTTTCATAATTATTGCCAAGCCAACTTCATATAAAGTCCACTTTCTCTCATTTTTCTCTGCTAATTAAAAATATATTTCTACAGTTTTTCATATTAGATTTAATATGCTGAATGAAAGAGGATGAAGACAACATTCAAGAT
Source organism: Donacobius atricapilla (assembly GCA_013397315.1). Taxonomy (NCBI): domain Eukaryota; kingdom Metazoa; phylum Chordata; class Aves; order Passeriformes; family Mimidae; genus Donacobius; species Donacobius atricapilla. The sequence goes on along the minus strand of WBMY01000021.1, from coordinate 426,721 downwards.
GAAGCTGGGCATCTATGGGGTAAAATTGTGGTGAGGTGAAAGCAAATTCATCTGTAAACAACATTTTCTTGGTCTTCTTGTGTCACAGTTTAACTCGGCATACAGCTAAACACCATGCAGCTGCTCACTCATTGGGCTGGAGGAAAGAATCAATAAAAAGATAAAACTTGCAGGTAGAGTTTAAACAGTCAGTCACAAAGCAGTGAGATGCCCATCCCACACCCCTCCACTACCACCAGCCAACTCCACCCAATTTTGGTTTTTGGCATGATGCTATGTGGTTTGGAATATCCCTTCCAAAGTTCCTCGATTTAGTGTAAAAAATGCTCAGTAACCACTAAAGGGTTGCAGTTTTATCAATATTATTCTCACCCTAAATCCAAAGCATGGAACTATACCAGCTGCTGTGAAGAAAATTAACTGTAGCCCAGCTGAAACCAGGCCATCATGAACACAAGAACATTTAATTTATCTTTATCTTCACACTTATTGTGAAAACAGATTAAATGTCCAGGCTCTGCAATGCCATAGTTTGTAAGTGAATCTACAACATCACAGTAGCTGAGTAAGGCTTCCATCAAACTCAAGGTCCACATGGCACCTTTTTGCCTGGGTGTCAGTCAGCTCTATGACTATGTAATTCTGAGATTGCTTCTTAGCCAACATCTCTCTCTGGTTTTCTCTGATGCACAAATGAGGACATTCATTCAGGTAAGTAAAAAGGAGCTTTATTGGTCTACAATAAGTCTGCTGCACCAAATGTATCTTTTAAAATCAGAATGAGAAGAGTATTTTGATATTTTTACTGATAAATAATATTTATTGTAGTATTTTCTTAAAAATATTAGGAGTTTCTATTTTCTCTGTAGTCAAGCATACATTTATATCTCTGTGCTCACATTAAATGGCATGTAATCTATTCAACCTCAACATGGAAATAACTATGCATGTGTTAACTGCCACCTTGTTTAACTCCCTTTTTTGGTTCTGTGCTAACAAGTAATCTGTATTTCCTGTAACTGCAGAATATAGAACTCACAGCAAGACCCTGAGAAGTCAATCTAGTCCAACTGCTGCCAAAAGAAGGAGCAACTGTGTTCAAACCACTCTTGAAAGAACCCTGCATAACCTATTTTTAAAAAACAAGATGAGAAAACCCTTCACAGATATATGTTCCCCATGGATGTTTATTATGCTCCTCCCTGAGCACCCTATTCCAGTTTTTAATTATTGTCATAGCACAGGCTATATCCAACACAAATCTAACCCATAATGGCTTCTGATTATTAATTTTATTTTTGAAACAACCTTTTGCATTTTGAAGACTTATTTCACCTCTTAGTGTTCTATGGCTTGAACAAACATTGTGTATTTATTATTGTCTCATGACATGAGGTCACATGCACAGCATACAGAAGGCTGAATCTTGCAGAACTTCCAGCATCTCCATTTTTTTTCTTTTTCTTGCAAGCATTTTGGAAATAGATTTGTGTCTATTATTCAGTAGTAAGGCATGGTAAAAAAAAAATCTGTCACACTGCACTGTTAAAATATTAAACGTTACTTCCATATATTTCTTTCAGATACTTTACTGAAAGGAACAATAATTACTGTGTCTCAATATTCATCATTCCATCTGGAAATTCAGACACTAAAAAGAATCTAAATTAGGTTAGACAACTGATACAGCATTTTTTATATTCTAAACTAGATTTTGATATTATTTTTCATAGATTTTTCCTACTTTGTGTACATCAATGCAAAATATATCAGTCACAACAAAGTTCTAGTTCTTTGCACTTTCAAGTGAGCCACTGCTGACAGGTCAATCTTTACAATCAAAGAATAAATAGAAATAAATGCATAAGGAAACCCTAGGTATTATGTTATGGGTGTCTCATGGAAAAAATATATCATGCTTTAAAAGTAACTTAGGACTCTTTTAATTTATATTTAAAAAATTATTTTCCTTTTTCTCTATGTGTAGTCTTTCATCCCAGTTCTTTTATCTTACTTTCCTGCTGCTAGTAGATATTCTCCAGCCATGCATGAGCAGTCTGGCTGCATTTAACCTACCAAGCAACACATGATCTTATCCTAATGAAAAACTACAGCTACCTACCTTCATAAAAGCCACTGACTACATGTACACAGGGTGTAGTGCATGGGTCCTTTTTGGGGGGTTGGGTTTTTTTTACTATTTGTAAATGTTTAGATGACATTTTGTCATCTAAAAATGACGTATTTTTTCAACGCCCTTATCTAGGGTCTCTTGTCCACAGTGATGGGCAGGTGCAACAGTGGCTAAATCCCTCATACAAGTATTTAAGATGGGTGGATTGAATCACTCTTTAGAAGAGTATCTCTGTCTTTAGCAGATATAAAGATACCACCATCTCTGCTCTTCAGTGTTTCTGTTCCTCTATTGCCTTTTATTCCCAGCTCTGAGATTTACTCTACCATACTCAAAAGAGGTGCCTCCACGGATCTATGAAGCAGACTGGTATACTCCTTAAATGTATTTCAGGAGATATTTTTAATGTAATATAACTTCTATTATAACTTCTAGTTTTCTCGACTCTTTCACTTCTGTTCTTGAAAATTACTATGCAACTCCAGAAACACAGAAATTTCCACATCACTTCCTCCTGACTCACACCTTTGCATTTTTCAGGGAGGATTTGACTCTTACAATCAGATTTCTGAGGCAACATTCTCCCCCTGTTTCCTGCTATTTTTTGTGATTTGAGTCTGAAACTTTTGATTTAACAGAGATATCTCATGCCATGCTATATCTGCTTTATTTCTATGATACACAAATGTGAACTCCAGTGTCAAATTAATTACTTATGCAATGAAAATGGATTATTCTATTTCACGACTAAACACTGTGAATTCCCTTTATACCCTTGAAACTGCTTGAACTCCTTTGACTAAGCTCTGTAACATTAAATACTCAAACAGGTAAATGAAAAATTTTTGATGCTGGTTGGTAATTTCTACGTCACTCATAATTCAATAATGTTTCTGTTCAGATTATAACACAAAATGAAAATGTGTGTGGCAGAATATTCTCCTGTAATGAAGGCAGAGGACATAAGAAAGGAAACTAAGTAAACAAAAGACTTCTTTCTAGTGCAAAAACCTTAGGTAATTGTGCTGTAACTGTGAGACAAACTTCTGACTGAATCTGAATGTGAAGGTTAGTGTCTAAGGAAGCTTTCAGACCTACCACAGCCCAAACCCTCAGTACTTTCCATCATGCACTTCTGAAGAAAAATGATTGTTTCTTCTGCAGGGACACAACCTATGGGTTTCCCTTGAGGAGCTCCAGGACTTGTTTTTCATTTGCTCTTTAATGTCTTTTTTGTTCCCATCCCTTTTCCATCCTCTAAAAAGGTACAATCCCACCAAGATATTTGAAGCAGAGTATGTTCCTTAACTGTGTCTCAGATTCTTCACTACAGCTGAAAGAAGATGTCAGTGATACCAACATAAATTATATCAAACTCAGCAAGTTTTCTAAGTGTACAGAAAAAATACTGCTATAGACACACAGCAGCTGGAGGTGAGTAGCTGGGGCTGATTCACTGAAAGGTCTCAAGTATGGTGACTTTGCTTTGTTGCAAGGGAAAGATCTAGCTAAAGATCATTCTAAGCTAGGACCTGCAAAGCTATCTTGCTGCTTGACTTATCTTCCTCAGTCTTATCTAGTAGTTGAAGAGTGGACAGAAGTTCTTGCAGGCTAAGGGAGAAAATTAACTTAGCTCTTGCACTCACAAGTGAATTCAACTGCAAACCACTAAAAATCAATATGATCATGTTAAAATGTGCAGTTATAAGGCTTTGGAGGAGAAACATCTCTTCTGAATTCTAACTGAGCATAGAAAGTGAGCCAGCAGGCACTGAGAAATCCTGGACATGACAAAATCCATGCTTAGAGAACAAGAAACTTTCACAGTCAAACAGCGAGACACATTGGGTGGGATCTTTGACTTTAGTACAGGTTGTTCTCAACATTTTCTCCCCCATAAAGCACCTCAGCTGTCTGCCAGCTGCTGTTACAGAAGTCTTAAAGTGGATTATCCTTATTATCTGTGGATTATCTGTTTCCTTTGTGCACAAATCTTGGATATCACAAGTTATATAAGATGACATAATAAATCTCTTCTGACTCATGCCTAGCAAATATAGCTCATCTTGCACTAAGGACAGCAGTTGATTTGGATGATAGTTTTGGTCGTGAATGTTCACTGACAGACATGACATTCCATTAAGGCTCTACAAGGTGTAACCATGTTTCAAGGTAGGTTGTTTCTATTATGGTATCAGCCGCAGTGATTTTGCTCCTGAAATGAACGCACAAATTCTATGAAAATTAAACATTCACAAACAGCACAACTACTAAGACCAATAACTTCCACCCTTTTCTAGGAGCTGGTTCTCCTCACAAAAACATCACCTGTGGAAGTGACTTTCCATGACCTTTCTGAATATCCCAGTAAACCAGCTTGATGTTTTCTCAGCATTTAGCTAAAATTTCTGTTGGCTGCAACTGAACGTGTTCCAATTCTTTCCAAAACTAAACAAAATTACCATTGCACTTGCAGTAGTTTTTGCCTCAGGAGGAGCTCTGAAGTACCACAGTTATGGCAGCTGCCTCATATAACTAACTGGTAAGGTTTTAAGCAAGGGAACGATTATTCTGTTTTCAAAAGTTATGCCTGTTAATATGGCTCTTGCTGACAGACAATATTCTTTAAGTTAAGTACTTAATGACTGTTGACAATCTGTATGGAGCAGACTAAAATCTATTACTATTTTTAGTAGACAGACTAACCTACAGTAAACCTACAGAGGTCATCTAAACAATATCTGTTGACTAGCAAAGAGAATCAGTCCTAATCTCACTTTTGTTTGCCAGGAATCACTTTGGCATCTTTGGCAGTTTTCTCTTTAGCCTCAAGTGAAACTTGAAAAGAACAAAATGCTAGATAAAGTTAGGAAGATTGTCCAGGATTCCATGAATTCTGTGAAACAATTTTCATGCAGTAGTCTGAAACTTGGCTTCTATCTGAAAACAGTTTTGAGTCCCATCTGGAGGGATAACACAAATTTACCCCTCCTCACCCCAGCAAGCCCAGGGTGACTTTTTGACTGTTATTACAATTTTAATCTCCAGATTAGGCGCTCAAAACCTACAGAAAAACTGTAACATATAAATTTTTATATATATATATATGTAACCTAGAATAAAATATTAGGAAAATAAAATGTAGTCAGGTGGAGTTGAAGGAATTGAAAGGGAGTCTTTGCTGTTGCACTCTTTCTTGGCAAATAATTCCGTAAAATAATGATGAAAAATGCATGAGATGTGTCAAGAAGTTTCTCACCGCCCACTGCACTAGTTCATTTAAAATGCTTCCCCTCACTTGAGAGGAGCTGAAATTGCAGCCATGGTTATTAATAGCTCCAAAGGGGATCAGAAGTAATTTGTCTCTGGCAGGTGTTTGAAGTCCATAGCAACTTTTTTTCCTCCTTCTATGCTTTGAGTAAATGAGATGAAATCCACGTGTCATCCTCCATTTCAAGAACTGAAGAACTGCCACTCATCTGCCTCTAAGGGCAGAAGACATGGAAGATAATTAAGCACAATAAAGCATTATGGAACCCAAAGATCACAGTAAAATTCTTCTAAAAGCACAGTCATGCAAAGATTTAGCCATGTAATATTGGTTGCTATGGACTGAAAAGAGTTAAGTTGCCCAGGATTTAGTTCATGAATATTTGAGAGATGACCCTCTATTTATTACTTTAATACATTCTTTGCCTTGTAATAAGAGGCTTTTCACTATTCAGAATCATATTATGAAATAATGGTGCTTTGTTTCATTGAAACTTTTCTTATTGTTCATTCAGGGCTATCAAATAACTATCAACATACTACGTATTAATTGGTACCCATGAAACAACTTGTATTGTATTTCATGTCTACAATTTTATAAGATATCCCAGATTCACTGCAATAAAATGAAGTATATTTCTGGCTCAAGAATTCAGAGTTTATGAAAGCTCTACTTCAATCTACAGACGTTTCATCCACCTTTAAAGCTCCTTGGGTCACAATATGTTATTTATTTCTATTAATAATAGAACAGATACTATTTTAGAGGTATAACAAAACTCTGGTAGTGGGTTTGAGCCATTATAACAATTCTATACCCTAACAGATTCTGATTGCATGAATGTTATCTCTACTTTTTCTTGCTATTGATGCTGTTGTATTGTTTCATTTTGTATTGTTTTTGCAGACTCATCTTGTTTAAAATTTGCATTTATCACTTTAAAGTACCAATTAACTTAATGAGAGCAAGAGAGCGTAGAAAATACTAAGGAAGGAATTATGAAACATTCATTAATTACTAACACTTGTTAGCAGTGACAAACAGCTTTTTTTCAGTGAAGGCTTAGGTCGGTAAACCTGAGAGGAAGAAACCCTGTGACCATACAATGCACAATTGATGCTGCTGGAAATTTAGAAAATCAGTTGAAAGCACTGGGTCTGTGTATAAGCATGGATCCCTACCACAGAGATGCATCTGTAGACTTTAAAGATGAAAAGTCTAAGTTAATTGATATAGTTAAGTACTGCAGTTGCATTTCTCTGTTTTTCCTTTGGTATTGGCAGACGAGCCAGAGCAAATAAATCTTCATACCACATCTTGTCAAACACCTAGCTGGTAAATTCTGATGTCAGTGTTTCTACTTCCCTGATACATTCTTTCCTAAAAAGAAGCAAGAAGAGGAAAACTTCTAACACTTTCAAGACCTTCTATTTTCACGTTCTCATTATAAAAATTTTATTTTTCTTTGTTTCACTATTTCAGTGGATCCAAAAGGTTTTAAATTTTTTTTTTTTTACCATTTTTCTTCAATATTTTACATTTTCTACACATACCATACACACATACATGTAGGTCTGATGTTTCAGCCTGAGATGTTTTGATTTCTAAAACTCCATTCTCATGGAATTTTGTGTAAACAAAAGGATGGTTTTGCTAACTCTATCTTGTTTTCATTCCTTCCTTAAACGTGGAGATAATTTGATGTCTCTCTGTGTTGGCCAATGTGATTGAATGGGTGTTACTTCTAGCACCAATCCGTTTAGCTCTAACGATCTAGTATATAAGAGGGTCAGACTTTAAATAAATATCTTTTTAGCCTTCTAACAAATTCTAGAATCGTGTGTTCTGATTTCATGTCCTATAGTGGCATACACACACACCCCTCAGTTGGCCCCAGCATTAGATCTCATACAAAATGAGAATGACTTGCAGCCCCAAAGCCTTTCTGAAATGCAACTTTTTGTTCCTGGTTTCATCTATATATGACAGATGCAAAGTGTTTAATATATACCAGAATAGTTCTGTCACAAGATGGAATATTAGAGCCTCAAGCCTGCTCTGCTTGCAGCTAATGGAATCAGGCTGTGTTTTAGTATAGTCACGACAAGGTTACTGTAAAAAAAGAGATATATTAATTTAATTTTTTTTCCTAAAGTTATGTGATTGTGATGTGGGACTACTGTACTTTCAGTTAGGTTTTTTCTGTAAGGGATCTCAGACAGGCTTCTCTGTCGAGTCTCTGCTTGTGCATACTTGAGTGTTACTAAGCAGGTGTTCATAATTCAGAATATATGTGCTGCTAGACAGGCCAGAGTGTCCCTTGCAATGAAAAGAAAGCCACAGCCCAAGTGCAGTCATGGGCTTTCCCACTTGCTGACAGGAGAGGCAACTCAACACTTTATGAATTTAATTCTTACTAAGATTTAAATGAATTGTCACATTTTCCTGTGTGAGTGTATTCAGTTTCCATGCGCCAAGTCATTGGAAATTGGCATTACTCATTTTTAAAGAGCTATTCATTTTCTGCAGCCAGGATTTTTCGGTTGGTTTCAAACTTCACGGTCTATCTCTCCTTTCAGATTCCCTTTGCTTGAGATCATTATTGTGTGCACACTTCTGCTGTCCTGCTTCTAATGACTACCCAGTGACAAGGAAATTTAAACCTTCTTCTGAAACAGAAGTGCTTTTAGGAACTTTGCATTTTGGATTAAATAGTCCTAATTCTGCTATCAGAAGCTTTAACCTGCTCTCTTTGCAGGTTCTTGCTGCATTGTGAGGTGATTGGCATTTTTATTTCTCATGTTCATACCTGTAAATGCATGAATATCTCTTTGTTTAGTCCAATGCTCTTTGCTTTGTCATCACATCCATAATGACTGTGTCACTTGGAAAGGGGAGGGAGGCTTCCTCAGCCCTTAGGGTGGAGAGTGTTACTTGACTCTTAGTGTCTTTAAGTGTCCCAGGAAGGTCAAGACCCTTGTGCCCAACTAAACTGTCAGCATCCTGTCATCCTTCACTGAGCAGTCCTGCTGGATAGGTGTGGTTCCACTAACTTAGGGAAACACATCATCAGTGTAAGGGAGACCCCCTCAGCTGGTCTTCCTTTCTATCAGAGTGTGTTACCTGCTGCTAGTAACTGCCAGTGTCTGCAAAGGACTCACACTAACAAATTAAGGAATAAAACTCTCATTAATATAAAATTGTGACAGGTTAAGGTTCAAAGTTTGTCAGTGATAATGTCTGACTGCAAAAATAAACTTGAAGGAATATGCAAACAAGCTGTAATCCTCAGGATAATATTCAGAGTGTATAGAGTATGATTGTTACCCAAGAGTTGTCCCTAGCAGGGAGAAAAAAGGCTCAGTCCAGCAGTTCCTCCCACTAGTTACAATGGAGTCTTCTCCAACTTTTCACCATTCTTGGTTTATTTTATCTATTTCTTTGTGTTTAGGTGGAGCTTGAGTGACTCTAGTCACACATACTTTTGTTACTGATGTGTGTAAAATTCTCTCACTTCACTCTTACAGTCAAAGCCAGTGTATAGCTCATGTCCAGTGAGGGGTGGTCTTGCCTTGGAGGTGGGTAACTTTGGGATGGAGGTATGCATTAATATTATTATTATTAGGTTTAATGAAGCAAGTTCATCTAAGCGGGATTTCGCCACAGTTGCTGGCTCAGCAGTAGGTCATATTCCTTTATCTTTCTGGTATATGGTTTATCAACTGCGAAATACCAAGTTCCCTTCCCTGCAAGGATTTCTGCAGATCCTGGCTGCAGTGTCTCCCCTCCATTCCATCCTCCATTCCATCCCCCTTGGCAGGGGTGTCTGTGTATGGAGCATCATCATGGTCTGGGTTTCAAGTCATGCCAACAACATTCCATCCAGGGGGCAGCAACTGTAATTTACCTGGTAATTTCTGTACTGTTGTAACTCTTGTTAAAATGCTAATATTACTCTTCAGTCCTTTCTAATTCTATCCCCAATTACTTGTCCACAGGGTCCCCAGACATTATCCCACAGACTAAGATAATGACTCTGACTCTTATTTAGTTCCATGGGCAAATACACCTTCCACTAGTCCAGGTTGCTCAAAATACCGCCCAATCTGGCCTCCAACCCTTCCAGGGATGGGGCATCTACAGCTTTTCTGGGCAAATTGTACGGCCTGTCAACCCCCTTTTGGGTACTGGAAGTTGCTGTAATGTCTCCCTGAAGCCTCCTCTTCTCCAGGTTGAGCAGCCCCAACTTTCTCAGCCTGTCTTCATAGAAAAGTGCTCCAGCCCTCTGATCATCTGGACTCATTCCCACAAGTCCATGTCGTTCCGATGATGGGGAAAATGTCTTCTCTCTCTTTTAAGTCAGGTATGTAACAGCCAATCTGGATTTGCTGCAACATGGCCATCACTGTCTCATCTTCTGAAATTAAGGAAGTGAAAAAAAAAAAAGAGGCTTTATAGATTTTACCTCAGATCAGTCTGCCAAGTATACACAGATAAATAAAAAAAAAAAAGAAAAGAATTTTCATTTCTGGAACAATTCTTTTATGAAAATCTAATGCAGAAAAGGAAGAGGGGGCTCAAGAGGAATACAAAGAAGAGATCCAGGAGATAATGACTTAAAAATATGGTCTTTGCCCACTGGGCTTTACCCACTAAATGTCTTCAGAATCAGACTGAATGTGACAGGTTAGTCTATAGGAGTTTATAGGCTCCCAATTCAAAGCAGCTTCAGTATATTTTGTGGTCTGAAAATATTTCTTTTATATCTGTGAATACGTTAAGAAAACATGAAACTTTACACATTGTTTCTTAAATTTAAATTTACCACTTAAGCAGTACTCTATCATGTTTATCAATAGAAAGTATTATTTGAAAAATTCCATAAATTAGTGAAAAATAAATTCAATTAATTATTCTTATTTAAAACCCTTCCCTCAATGAGACATTTAGACTCCAAAGTAAGCTAAAATTTCAGACACTAGAAACAATAGTACAGCAACTCTAGGAAGAGTTTAATCTAATCTAATCTAATCTAATCTAACCTAATCTAATTCAATGCTAATTCTAAGAAAACAATTGAATTAATATGGATTTTAAACAAATGAAGCTTATAAACTTCAGAGTTAAGAAGAAAAACCTCTTAATTTTTTTCTTCCTGTCAAATTTTTCCATCAGTGCAGTTACTGTATAACTTGCTGTTGCTCAGCATCTTTTTACTTTAAGAGAATATATATACTTTCTTTTTAAGCTTAGATAGAATGAAAAGATTGAAAATGTGACCAGATTGTAATGACTTAAATATTTTATTATTTGGACAGAGGATATACAGGTGGATTCCTCTGAGATGTTTTAAAAGATGCAAAAGAGTATTAATGTGCCAGGATGAGATTTCAGAAGTTTGGATTAGTGTATTGATGCTTGCTTTTGGCACCTTCCTTTGACTGAGGAAAAATTTACACCATATGGTGGGACTATTGAAGAAAGCCTAAAGGAACTATTTCTGCTTCCCAGATTGATCCTGCTGATCATGATGGGACATTGTTGCCCATTCAGACGTAGCAAGGGAAAAGGAAAGAAGCCTGTGGAGGAGGTTTTTCCGTTTCTGTCCACAAATACATTTGCCTGCTAACCAAAATTTCAATAAAAATGAAATTTGATGAATAAATGCATGAAGATTAACCTTTTTTAATCTGCTTTCCCTCTACCTCTTTTAACGACTGTGTTGTCATTATTATTCTGCTTAACACTGCCAATTTGCAGTTCCCCCAATATAGGGAATTAGAAGATTTTAGAAGGTTGTCCCTGGATTGAAACATTTTCTACTTCATCTGCCTTCTCATCCTCTTCCATTGTAAATTATCTCCCTTCACACACACACACTCCCACAACTCTCTGTCTAAGTTCGATAATGTTATCATTAGCAGGAAGGGGTACAAGATGGGGAAAACTGAGTAATTACCATCCTTTATTAAATTATGCTGCATTAATTAGTTGACTGGGTAGTTCAGGGATTGCATCTGCTCATATCAGAATGGTGATTTTCTGTTCAAAATAGCATCTGTTTCACAGCTTTAGTGCAACAACAACAAAAATTAATAGTGTATGGATTATGTCACAAAAAGAGAGGTGCTGCATTCATCTGTCTCCCTGGCACTTGCATGTCAGAAATAGAGATCAGACATCACCTGTCACACTTTCTCCAGGACCACAGAGACTGAAATAATTTTTTCAATTGAGTTTGATAGCAAATGTAATATTTCTCATACATTTTAAGGGGAGATTAATTTGGTTTCTAAGGACTGTTTGTTTCACTTTTTGTGATGTCCAAGCTTATTTTGCTTGTCCTAATAGAGAAAAAGATGGCTTTGACTGATCCTAATATCAATTTGCAATCCATCAAAACACAGACAACTTTTATTTCTGCTGGAAATAAATTGAAATATATTCCCTCATGTCCTAAGAAGCATAGAATTCTTGTAAATGAAAAACACCACCATGGCATCCTTTTGGTCTTGCAGTTTCTAGGCCTGAATCTACAATTGGCCATAATTGGTTCAAATGTGGCAAAGACCTGCAAGTGAATCCTTTAGCTTTGGTTTCACAATTTCAGTAATTACAACACTAGGTGTTTAAAGTAGGTGAGAAAGCTCCTGATGCATTAAAAACAAAACGATTTTTTTTTCTTCTAAAATAGCAACATGGGAAAATGCTTTTAAGTCTCAAAGGGATTCTTAAAACCAGATTTTATTTAAACAAAAAAGGAAAACTGTAGTACTTTTAGCAATATTGTATCACTTTTTCAGGTAAAGAAAGAGAATCTGGTTGATTGTTACTACATGATTTGCTGTTCACAAAAATGGTAACATATGCAGTATACCTATGCATATGTATGGCACATATATATGTGTGTGTATATATTTATTTATTTATTTATTTATTTATTTATTTAAAGACAGGTTAAATAGTAGAACATACTAATATATGTTTATTTCAGAATAATATAATGGAAATTAATAAGGAAGAGAGTCGAGAAACTAGAAGCAGAATGTACATCTTCCCCACAGTTGACCTAAAGAACATGGTACCTGCCTCTCAGTCATCAAACTTTCTAGGAATGGCTCCTGCTCTCCAGACACCAGAGGTGGCAAGACTATCTGGTTACCTAAGGAAAACATATGTAAGCTTTCCTGATTTATTCTGACTCCTTTAAAAAGATAGCCTATGACCTTGCAGCTGCTCAAAATCAGTTTCTAGGAGGATCTTATAAAAAAAATTGCAAATGACTCTCACTTCAGATTTTGGTTTTCTAATGTTAGCAGCAGGATGCACAGTGGACAAAATACTGAATACAATTTCCCCTCCAAACAGCTGGGCAAGGAAAAGGCTCTAGCAACTAAGAAAGTACAACATGTTTTTCTGTGCTTTGAAAGATTTGTTCTGGTAAACAACTGAAAATTAACTCATAACTTCGTTTCTTTCTATAGGTTTTAAATATTGTAGATCAACAAGCTGCTTTGATGTTTTCTCAACCTCTTCCCTGCCCATCCTCTGCCTCTAAAGAGAAATTTTAGATCTAGAATACAGTTTATAGGTTGTGTTAGTCCAGCTTTAGCTTATTTCTTTCTGACAGTTTCTTTCACAGAAACAAAATCTCTGAGGAAACCTCCCAGCACTGCAGCTTCAAGGTACACACAAGTCCTTGTTATTGTTGCAGGCCCCATCACCCCTCACACAACCCCTATTAAGGAGTTTGAATGCTGCCCCTGGCTCTTCCTTGTACATCCTAGTCAGTTTTCTGTTTAGCCAGGAAAATAAAAGGAGTGAGAAATATGCAAAAATTCTGTAAGTTGTTTGCATTCCCCTGAAATATTTCTTTAGCTGAAGGGGATCAAATCTATGAAATATAATGAAACCATATGCTCATTATTTCAAAATAGAGCAGCTGCTTCAGGGAGTATTGACAAGATTTATTAATTCTACTAGCACTGCTCATTAAATCTAGGTATCTACATACCTGTCTTCCTCAACAAAATTCCTCAATAGAAAAATCACCCCTGTGGAGTTCAAACTGATGCTCATCTTGGCATTCTTCCCTGTATCCTTCCAGGGCAGAGAAGACAATATGCTGAGCTGATGCTGCTGCAGAAGTGGAAAAATCATCTATGTGGAAAAAGCTATCTAGTGTGGGTACAGTTTGTAAGTCCTGTAATAGGAATATGTGTTGGCAAAGACTTATTTTGCCTGCTATGGACCATATGTGCATTTAATTGAGTTTGCAAGTTTCCAGGCAGAAGGCCAAATGGACAGTCTACCATCTGATAGAGTGATGAAGTTTTCCCCTCTTGTTCTCTCACAAGCTTTGGGTTCATATAGGCTTCAAAAAGTAAAAGAAAAAATCTGTCCTTCTCTGAGACTGATACTAGGATATGTATAACTTATCAAAAACAAACAAACAAACAAAAACAACAAACCAAACCAAACCAAAACTAACAGAAAAAAACCCAAACAAACAACAAAAAACCCCCAAACAAACAAAACCAGAAAATCCCAGAACTTCAAAATACTGAATTTACTTAGAGATTTTAACTTCAACTGTGATACTGAATCTTGAATAAAAAATATAAGTCAAGATGTGTGCCCCTCCAGCAATATTATCTTTGTCAAAATTGTCCCCATGGTTTTCTTCTCTGAGGACAGGGAATTAATTGAAGTAACTTATTTCCAGTTATAACGTCCAGGAGCTGGAATAGGCTCAGGGAAAGAGAATTAAGTAAGGGACTCTGCAAAACCAAAGCAGTCTGAGGGGTTGTGTTTGAACAGATGCTGCCAGCTGATTTCCAAATCTTAATCTGGCCTGGGAACACCTCTTTCCAGGCACTACATCATGTGTGCACTGTTGAACACAGAGGTCAGCAGCCAATACAGAGCTGGATGCCTGGTTGTCTTTGTTTTCAGTTACTGCCTTGATGCTTGGCTCCTTAGAGAGGTTGCCGGAGCCTGTCAGTGTGAATTATCCTTGTGGCACTCCCCCTTCTGGTCAGTGCAGAACCTCATGGCAAGATCTGGAGGAACTAATCAATCTCATGAAGACTACTCAAAATTCTTCACAACTAAAACAATAAATTCCCCATAAGGGAAGTGGCATAGTATCTTTCAGGAGACAAACCATACAATTCTGCAACAAACTTGACTTGAGCATTTAGTTATTCATAATAAAGGTAATAAAAGGATTGATGTTTGAGCAGTGATAGTCACTTTCTCAACATTTAGGTGGTTGTTCAAAAATGTTTTCCAGGAGGTCCTTAGAATAAGGTAGTGGAATAGTTCTCAAATGAAGTAGGAGGTGATCACCATGCTAGTCATTTTCAGTGTTCCATTCAGTCTCCAAGGAGAGCTCTCTTTTATTCATAAGGTGCAAATTTGTCTATTTGGATGGCTGTAAAGTCTGAAGTTTGCTGAAAATCATCTTACTCATTGACAGATAGAATTTTAACCATAATGCAAATTTCCTGACAGTGCTAGAAATGAAATAATAGTAAGGGATGTTAGGCCCAGACTATAAAGTAGTCTGAAGAAACTAGCAAACAGCAAGCCATGAACAATGACCAGAGCTTAGATTTTACAAAATACATATTTCACATCTCAGGGAACAGAGAAAATAAAGAGCTGATGCACCATACCTGTCGCCCTGATTTTTCAGCCTTCTTGTGTGCCTCACAAGTTTCATAGTTCTCAGTTTCTCACACATGGGTGTTATAAATAGAAGCAATGTTTTTGTTAGTTCAAGTTAGTTTACATTTTTCTTCTTAGAGATATGGACAGCTGATGGACAGTTGTCTTGACCAATGGAATGGGGAGAGGTGTCAACCTTCTCCGCCAGCCCCTGGCCTTTGTAGAAATACTATCAAAGTGGAATCGAATTTTGTAATAAACAGTTCATGCCTTCTCACCAGACAGTGTGTGTGTGTGTGTTTGTGTGTCCGACAGCAACACCATACCAAGGGTCAAAGATAACCACAAAGCTGCATTATCCTGAAGTTAAGTTGCCATTATCTCGAAGTTAAGTTGCATGTCCCTGCAAACCTCTTCTAATATTCCAGTTTGGTTCTGTCACCCAGCAAAAGAATTGTACGAGAGAATTTTGAAATTGAGAATTTGCTCCTTGCCTGCTTTCATTCTTCCCCCAGTGCTACATGAAACTGTTGCTCAAAGCATCTTTGCTGTTTCTGATATAACAATAATAAGTACCATTGCAATAAGTAGCCTAAAAGGATAATTTGAGGAATACAAAAAAAATCTAAAATAGTCTAAAATTTTTCACCTTCTTGTATTTTTATTAGGTGATCATTAGGTATTTTTTTCCTGGATCACAAGGGAGTCATAATTTTAAAAACAGGGATGGATCATGTTTGTAGTAAACATGAATAAATTTAATGTTGTTATGAAAAGAAAAATGCACTTCTGAGGAGAAATAGTAGTGTGGCTACATTTCATTAAGCTCTTCTCATCAGGCATGAATTAGCCTCTGGCAGCTATATGGGGAGGCACAAATGCAGTCATGCTTTCTTGCTTCTTAAATAAAAGGAATATATTCACAACCAATCTGTTATTTTTTTCACAGACATTTCTACGAGGTCTGGTTTCTGTATCACTGAGGTGGTTGAAAAGCTTATGAACCTTTAGACAGCCATGATTAAATGTAATTTTCACTCTTAGCAATGCTCAAATAGATTTCTGCTCTTAAAGAAGAAAAATATATCTTGCTCTCCTCTAATTTTTATGCCAGAAATAAGCTGCGTTACAATTTCAATTTGACATAGACTTGTCATAGTTTTTCCTATTAATTAGCACTATAACTGGGAAATTATAATGAATACTCCAACTGGTATTTAAAGAGCAAAGGGAAAAAAAAAAAGACCAACAACATGTTTTTTGCATCATTTGCTCAGAAAAAAAAAAAAAGACGCGAAATGGGGGGGCTTAATTATCTGGTCTGAGTCAAGTTACTTATAATTTCAAGGGAATACAGAAGAAGAGTGCCTTTTGCTCCAAAAAGAGGACACAAAATGCTTCATGTGGCTGGGTTAGTTACAGATGAGCCCAAAAGCTTAGTCTGGCATGAACCCTCTTAGCAATTGTCATTGGGAAAGAGACAACAAAAAAGCAAAGGGAATATAAAGTTCATCTTTTTTATCTCTCCCATGGACTACACCTGTGTATGTATTTCTCTGAGGTTTTTGATTTATAGTAGTAGCAGCTGTCAGCCAGAAGTTATGCATGAAGGAAAAGGCGTTTGAGAGTACATCAGGAGATTTCAAGAACCTCAGCTATATTTCATAGTGATTATTCAACACAGTGAATATTAAGTGGTTTTTGGTGACCATCAATACATATTTGAGATGCCTTCAATGAAGGTAAAATGTGCATTATGCAGTGGAGCTGAGCAGATTTCATCCTGTTTAGTTCAGGAAAGTCAAGGTATCAGAAATATAAAGATATCACTCTGCCATAAAAAATATATTGGATCTCATTTTAGCCATGCTCATGTTAAAGAAATCATTGGCCGTGTTGTCATTCCATAGTTAATATCAAACACACACTGTGAATACCTAAATAACATGTTTCTACTTAATTTTTCTAAGTAAATATTTTTATTTGTTTATTCTTGGAGAGAGTGCATTTTTAGCAGGCTTCATTTTCTTAGTTGATCTTTTATTTCTGTAGAACAACTTTCCTGTGTTTTGAAGAAAAATGCAAATTTGAATCCCTGCAAAAGTTATCATTCCTAGAAAAGATTCAGCCATTGAAAAAGGCCAAAATTAACAGATTATTATGGATTGCAGTTAAAAAAAGTTTTGCTGATAGAATTCTAATATCAAATCTTTATGACCTTGTGTTGAAATTTGCTTTCTAGAGGAGATCCCTTTGGAGTTTTCCTCCCAAAATTTGCCCTAAACCAGTTATAACCACAGTTATAAATCAGGGTCTTTTGAAACCATATTAACTTTGCATATAAATGTTTAGAAGCACCACTGAAACACTAGATTATTGAGAAAGAATAGGATACAAACAAGAACAGTGAGCTTGAGATTTGTAAATTGTTGAAAAGAAGGGATTGTTATTTGATCAAAATGTTTCCTTTTCTTTCTTCTACTGTATCACAACACTCCTGTCTGGGATTATCCGATGTGAAAGTTAGTTTGCTGTAATTTATCTTAGAAGTATTGAATAATTCTTAAAAACACTTTCCCCCAGCCCTCCCTCCTTCCCAGGCTGTACCTCCTTCTCCCAGAGGCACAGGGACAAAGAGATAGGGTTGTCTCAACTTAGTGGGAAAGACCTTCCCAACACCATACATCATTACTACACGGGGTCTTTGAGAAAAATATACACAGAAAATAAACAGAATCTCAGAAAATACAGATGATGTAAGCTAGACTGTGTTCTAAAATATTCTTTCATTTTATATATATATATAACTACATTATCTTTCAAAGCTTTAAGTGCTTTGGACATTGAATTTATGAAATGAACGTGCCAGTGACATAGAACATTGTGCCAGGGAATGGATCAATAGAGAAGAAAAATAAGAAAGCTTCATTTATTATCAAACTCCTTACTACTTTTAGATTTTAGTTGTTGATTCCCTTCAAAGACCTGACTGAGTTTTAGGCTATTTATTTTATAAAATTTTACATAATTCTAGTACATAATAATATGAAAATTGGGAAAATAAGTGTTATGAAAAGGAAGGAAAGTAGATTTCTTTTTTCCTAACTTCTGCTATTCCACTGCTCCTTCTCCATTGCAATAAAAATGTTAGACAGTTTTAACAATGTTTTCATGGCCTATTCATCACTTAGCAACAACATTTGTTTAGGAGTCTATAGATATTTTTAAAATGAATATTTTGAATTTTATACTAAAAGTTAAAGAGCAAGGGAACATATGGTCAGGAGTTTTATGAGTCTTTAGGCTGCTACCTCTTAAAATTGCATATAGAATTAAATTGTGCCCAGAAAAACTTACTAAACAGTTAAAATGTGCAGGTAATGAGTATCTGTAATGTCCCTTGATATACAACAGAATGGCAAAAGAGAAACTATAAACCAGCCTTTAAGTTGTTTATAGATTTTTAGAGGCAGATTTATTTGTAATCTTGGTTCAAATGGAATTGAAAAATCAACTAGCTAGTCCTACCACCACTGCAAAAGCTTTAGGATTCTTTGGTATTGTTCTGTTGGGTTTTTTCTTTTTTGACTTGGGAATTCAAGGTGTCAGAGCAACAGATTACATCAGGATCCAAGAATTCTGGGTACTGCTACGGACTGTGTGATCTTGGCCAAATAGTTTAAAATTTTTTCCCCTATAAAATAAGACAACAGTACTTTCTTACTGTAGAGTGATGCTGAGAGCTGATTATACTGTGCAGTAATGAGGGATAATATTGATTCTTTAGTGGTGAAAAATGTTTTCCTGGAGTATCTTAATTATGTAAGACACACATTTCTTCACAAGCAGATATTAAATACTTCAAGAATGTTAAGTAGAAATTATTTATAGATTTTTTTTCTCATACAGGCTGCATTCGCCATAATGCATTTTGTGCACATATTGCCATTTTTTTCTGCTTATTACTTCTGTCAACTCAGTTTCTGCTATGAACAGTTGTCAATTTTAAGAGAAAATCATCCCATTAATTGATTGCACAATTTTTGTGCAATACTTCCGTTAAAAGGTGTTGTGACCTTTCATCTGTCTGCAATGAGCATTTTTTATTTCTGTGCTGTGATTTCTTGCTGAAGAAGACAATTGTTAACAGCAACTATCATTTAAACTGCTTAATTGAATGAAAACCAAACTAATTTTCATCCTAAGGGCTAAAGTAGTTAAAGTCTTTGGTTTCCTTTTGAGTCTTTTTAGGGCAAGAAGGCAAATGGAGAGGACTGAGTTTTGCTAACGAATATTTACACAGCTAGGAAAATGGTCTGTATTGAAGGGAACAAGAGGCTGTAAAACAACAATACTGTGGCTCTGTAGTAACAAACGCTACTAAAACAGCTGCAGTCATTTTGATATAGTAAAACTGCTTATAAAAAGGGCATCTCGGTCTTCAAATCCACATTGCATTTCAGCTCATAAGTGTTTCTTCTTAGACCAGTTATTTCTTTTTGTAAAACTGACACCTTCCCTTGATTGTTTTTCTTTTGTTTTTCATGATCGGTTCTTCCTTCCATGTCTTTGCATCATCATCACTCACATCAGCTAGCTGCTTCCCTGGCACAACTCCTGGAACACATCCTTTAGATGTCAGCCTCTCTCAGAAGCTTTATGAAAAAATAAACTGGCTGGAGTTTTTTCACTTTTTTTTTTCCTAATTTCACTACAGTATGCAATAGAGAAAATAATAAACAGCCATTTATATATACTTTTCAGATACAGAATTTTAAGCATCATCTTTTGCGTTGGGAAAAATCTTATTAAGGCAAAAAAAAAAAAGTGTGTATCTTATTAGAAAAAGATTTCCAAACCAGTGTTCAAGGCAGACCACAGCAGAGGACTTATGAGAGATTACCTTTTACTGTTGTTTAAATGAATGTTACAGTTTACATAAAACAATTGTGACACAACACACAATCACTATCCTCTTACAGAAGGTGAGATGAAGTAATGCTAAAAAAATTAAAAGGTGCAATACTAGATTTGCCCAATATATTCATTTTTAAAGTATCACTGAATATAACTTACTAAAAACTATTGCACTTAATTCTTTGAATTGACCAACTTTTCTTGCATGGATTGAGGAACAGTGAGTCAAGCTGCATGAATTGAGCAGTCAGGCAATATACCACAGGATGATCACAGAATAAATTAACAAATATTTTAAAAATACTAACTTGAGAGAAAAATTCAGGAATATTTCTATTTCTGCATTCTTCAAACTTGAGAATGATCTGGCCCAGGTACAACAACCCAATCAGCCAAATTGTTATTAGATCAACAAAGGTGCAGATGTAATGACCATTTTCACATCTATTTTCACATGGGTTCTGCAGCACAGGAAAGAAATCACAATATGTGTATGGAGAATGGACAACGGGCAAGAGCAAAGTCTGTATTGGATGTATCTGATCAATGGAAAATGGTGGCAATGTTGCACAGACCGTGCTGCCTTACAGTGTGTTGCCCTGCCCTGGTCTTCTGGTCATTCTAGTCAGGGAACATTTATAGCAGGCACAGAAACTGTCTTCCAGCCCATCTATCTAGAATTCCTTCCCAAGCAGAGAGTGAGAAAGACAGGCAAGAGTGGGGAGCAGTTGTGAAGGTCATGTCCAGTCTTGGACTGGAGCCACAGTTTAGGTATGTTTCTGTATCTGACTGAAAGATATTGCTAGATCTAAAATTAAGGTAAAAGATGGTAAAGCATTTTATGGGAAAAAAAATCTAAGAAGGGAAAGTCAAACTACTTAGTTTTACGTTCTGCCATGAATCACTTGCATAAATTAATGCAGAAAATATACTTCTGCTTTTATAAACACAGCACCATTTCCTGCAATTCAGTTAGCTTTGCATCATGACAGAACAGAGGGAAAAGGGACTAACCCTTCCACCATTTTATCTGTTTCTCTATCTGTTATGCATAAAGAAAGAACTACATAAGCACCAGAGCTATCTCCAATTGCAAAAGTCACCTGAGAGCTGGAGCTGTTGAGGGAGAGCCAAAGGATGGTACAGTGAAAAACAAAAAGAATTGAAGAGGAGAATGATACAGGTTTCTTAGCATGGTTCTTTCTTCTGTCTTTTTCAGGAAGAAAATTGTCAGCATAAATCACTCTCGGGCTTCTTATTTATTTCCTTGAGTTGTTTACATAATTCAAATGTATTATACAAGAAAAAAAGGAAAGATAGTAAATTACAACATGAGAATACATTCTAGATGATTTTTTTTCAGAAAAAAGTCTAGGTTTTTGTAACTAAAACCAACTTGGAAATTAAAGCAACACGTGGTAAATAGATAAATACAGAATTTGGAGATTAATTTGAAAAGTTTACTGGTATTCTGAAACAAAATTTTACTGGAGATCCAACAATGGACTCCTGTCATCACCTTTCCAAAAGCAAGTGCTACAAACTCTATGTTGTGCTAAAAATTAAAGCTTAGTCATTAAAAAAAAAAAAATACAATTTTCATTTTTCAGGGTAAGACAACAAGAAGAGCTTTAAACTGATTAGGGACATTTAATTTCAATATTCTGAAGACTTGAAAAAGCATAGAAAAAGGAAACTAAGATTTTAAACCAATGACCATGACTAATAAATAAGATGGATCTTTGTGGCCTCTTTGAAACCCTTCAAAAACTGTGGCAATATGTTTTAATAATTTCCTGTGAAATAAATTGCGAACCCCAATATAAGTTTCCATATTAAGGAGAATTCATCAAAGAAGGGTTTACACTGACTGGTAACATGGCTTACCCTAAAACTTCTAAAGGTTTTCTGTGAACTTGAGTTCTGAACCTGTGGAACAGATTCATTCACAAAACTAGATATACAGACTATATTTTATCTATTCTGCAACTGGTAAGGAGGTGAAACATACTTGGTACTTTCTGGGCTGGCAACAGGAAGTTGGAATAGGACAGAGTCTTATCATAATCAGCTAGTGTGCCAGCAAAGCACGAGCATTGCAGAAGCAGCATCTGTTTCTGTTTTAGTATGCTGAACCTTATTGTCTCACCATTAGGCTTGATAAATTCTTGTTGGTTACCTTAGCTATGAGGTGGATTTATCCAGAAATCAGGAGAAAACAAATGGCCAATAATTCAAATAAGGTATCCAGAAAAACAAATTATTATTGCATCAAAGGGAACAGATTTCCATGTATCTGGAGTGGAGCCCAGTGGAAAGCAAACAGAAGCAGAGTAATTCTGCAGTGAATGACTCATTGGCACAGAAGGGAACTACCAAACATTTGTCAAACTGATGCTGAGAAGAGGAAACTAAAAAAGAAAGGTAAGCAGAAGAAATACACTGGTAGAGATACTAAACTTGTGAGAATATTAGAATATTCTACCTTAATACAAGAGACAGTGAATGCTGTATCTGATGAGTTAAATGACCTGCGCTTTTCTTTCTGGGCTGCTGCCCGTAGACACCACTTGGTTAGGGCCATATGCGTGGATAGACTTGTCTGGTGGATAGGGCCCACAATAGCACTAAGCTCGTTTTCAATATGACAAGAATTTGTGCCATGTTTCCAGGTGGGAGCCAAGAGCCAAGTCAGGGGATGAAAAACATGGCAGGTGTGCCTTTCTGTACTCATTGATGCACAGCTGCTAAAGTTTGATGAAAAACACGTTCCATAGTATTTGCCATTTTAAAATTGACCAGATGAAGGCAGCAGGAAAGCCTATAACTTTTGCTTGATCACCCATACAGTATCTGCCACATCTACCACTTTCTTTCTCTATGAGAAATGCTCTTACAAACATATTTGAAGGATGATGAATCCTCTGTAAAGGCATATATATTTATTTATATTTCTCAGAATCTGTTAAATAGAATTAGTTGGTTTTGTAGAATTAATTCTGTAAGGAGAACATATAAATGCATTGATTACATTTTTGCATGCATTGTACCTACATCAAAGTTCCCACAAGGAGATTAAGAAAAGCTGCACACAAAGGAAGGATCCCTGTCAGTATGGATAGTATTGTCAAACCCTACCTATCAAAAATGAGTAAAGAAACACAGGCTTTGATAGATCTAAAAAGTCTGAGTGGATATAATCCTGCAACTATTCTGTGAAATAGCTCTCTGTGGACACAATGATACAATTTAAAAATTCTGTTCCTTTTTAGACTAAATGAGAGGATGGTTTTCTCTTTTTTTTTTTCTTTATCTCTTTTTTGAGAACAGCTTACAGCTGTCTTCACCATCATCCTCTCCTTGTGTGCCTGTTTGAAAGCTAATTAAGAATTTCATTCTGAAGTATTTTCATTACCAATATCCTTGAATATGATTATACCGTCATCTTGCATAGTTTATCTCTTTTTTTTTTATGCTAAAATACTTAGAATAAATTAACTATTGTTTAGGATGACTATAATGGCGACAAATGAGCCAACCAAATTATCCTTCCTACTATACCTTGCAAATTAAGTATAATATGTAGAATTATACTATAATAGAAACAAGAGCTATATTCACATGCAAAACTAAAAGTGGCTTTATTGTTTATTTAAAGTACTTACTGCAGACACTTTAATAATAAATAACTTAATTTGAACAATTGGAATAATTGAGAGTATGAACACTGGGATGTGAAAAACATATTTGTAACGAACAAGTATTAATTTCCAGTGAGATAAACTATATGAAATAGACCTGGGTTAAGATCCAAGTCTGAGCAGTTTCATATATTTGAGTTCACTTCTAATTATAAAGTCTTACACTAAAGACACTCAGCTAGCGAGTCAATACAGTTTTCAAGTGGAGAGCAATAAAATGTAGAATGTGCTGCTATTTACTTCAGAAATCACCATTCTGTGACTTGATGTATGCATATATATAAATATTACACAAAGAGAATCACATTTAGAAGGCTACCATTGTCATTATCCAAAATAAGAAAGCAAGGCGCATGTTCCAAATCTGATTTTTTAATGTTTTATACCATTCAAAATTAAGTATGATATATGTAATTTTTTTTATTTGAACGTGAATCAATTTTACATATTTTTAGCTGTCTTAAAGATTCTTCAGAATTAAGTATGATATATATATAATTTTTTTCCTTTGTACACTAAGTTATGTTATTCTTTAGCCTTCTGAAAGAAGTCATGCACTAAAAAACAATACCCAAAAATATTTCTGTGCGCTTTGTGTGTGGAGAAACAAACAGCTAAAAGCTAGACCACTTTATTAGTTTGCTTTCTTGTAATTTTAACAAGTTATATACATAGTTTCTATTGGTTTAAAAAAAAAAGAGAAAAGGAAAGTTAGGGCATTGTGTCAGTTTGTAAGCATCCCTTATGAGAAAAATATTCAAAGGAAAAATGCTAGATTCAAAATGTGATTTGGAGTCCAGAATTAGGCATTTATTCTCCCCAGCAGATCCCAAAGGAATTCCTGGTCCCTTAGGAAAACATTTAAAACAGCCATACAGTGGGAGGGGACCTAGCAGCATGCAATCACCAGCAGCTGTCACTGAGCACAGCTCAACCAGAAAGTCAAAGGCGAGTCATTGACCCTCATTCTCTCCCTCAAATACATGGAAAAAAAATTTGTTATCCTGGGGGTAAAAGCATAGCCTATCGTCAAGGACAGTGGGGGTCTCACATTTGCAAGCCAGTTTTCAGCTGGTGAGAGTTGGACTTCTGCCTTCTGTGGCTTTTATACCAACACCCGTTGTCTCGTGGTTGCTTTGTGGTGGTGTTCATTCCCTCCTCCACTTGCTGCCACGGTGTGCTGCCTTGGAGAGACAGGCACATAGGGAAAAGAGCAGAAGGAGGAGGATCATGATTTTTAGCCTCATGTATTTCCTTTTTTTAGGATATGGTGATATTTTTCAGTACTTTTTTTGATACATGTAGCTCTGACACCAAGCTGACCAGTGAAATTCACCATTTTCTCTTTGCTTTCAACAAAAGCCCCTCTCCCATGGTTAGTTTCCAGTCTAACTGGGCAATTCACAATGAGGTCAAAAGAGGAATATGAATTCAAGTAGTCTGGCCAAACGCATATCCCTCCATCTGTGCAGTGTCCTCTCATGCCATTTTACAAGGGCAGATTGCAATAGGACAAGAGGAAATAATTTTAAGCTAAAAGAGGAGAGATTTAGATTAAATGTTAGGAAAAAATCTTTACTGTGAGGATGGTGAGGCAATGGGACATGTTATACTGAGGAGCTGAGAATGATATTTAAGGTCCTTTCCAAGTCAGACGATCCTGTGATTCTATGTTGAAGTGCATAAGGCATGTCCTGGGAACAGCTACTAGATTAAAGCTCACTAGGCAAAACTGTGGAGAGCCCTAAATGGCTGGCTAACTTGCTGATAATTTCTTGAATGCTTCAAAGTCCTGCAAGTGAAAAGAAAATCTTTCATGGACCTGTGACACCTCCAAGGCTAAGAAGTTGACCACCATTTTTCATTCCTGTGTTTTTTATTTTAGGGACCTGGTCTTAGTTAAGTCTTCTTTAGCTACTAAATCCTATCCAAAAGTTTATTACAAGCTACTAGAACTGTCAGAAAACAAGGACAAAATCAAGATTATTGGTCCAATGATAGGCATATTTACAGTTTGTACTGACCTCATATGTATGTAGGTTTAAAAATATTCAAGTCATTATAGCAGAGTATAAAGCTGTACTCAAGCAGGTTGACCTCACTGTAGTTCTCAAGGTGAAACAAAAAATGAAATTGCCAACAAACATATTAGAGTTAGTGATTAATTGCTCTTTATATACACTTGGGAACACTGGGAGAGACAGTTCTGATGGGAAAGACATGATTACTTCTGGTTACTCTGCACTGTCCCATTACAGAAGTCCAATACCAGATTTCAGAGGAAAAATAATCACCATAAATGTGTGAAGTGTATATCATGCAACGATCATAAATATCCATAGTTACAATGAAAAAGAATTACATATCAAAAAAATTACACATGGGATGTCCCTTTGAAACTTCCTTTATTTATGTTACAGATAAAACAGTCTTCAGAGCTCAGGCTTTTAAAAAGAAGATCTATGGAAAGTGAAAAAATATCCCTGTTTGAGGCTTTTAAAAATTAAATTAATTGCATTTCATCATGTTTTAAAATACCAAAACATGCTGCACATTGTTAATCACAATGGGTGAATAAATTTGATATCAGGACAGGTATGGAGAATTCTCTTTTCTTACGATCTTTGCTGTTGGGATTGTGAAAAGATGGGCTCCTTCAAATTATATATGAAACACAGAAACCCTATAGGATTATTCCTTTCTGCATTTAAAGCTTGCTATATTCTTGTACTCACTACCTGCATAGCTTGAAAATGCATGGGTATGTACATACATTCAGTTCATAGAATCAGGGAGTAATATTTTGTAAAGTGCTATGATATGTTGGGACATTAGAAAGGATCATTAGGAGAAATAAATATTTGAGAATTGAAAAGTATGTCCAGAGTTCTGGCACTCTAAAGACAAATAAGAAAAGGACAAGAATGTGTGACCATGAATTTTACAACTACAGTCTGTGCAACTATCATTTAGTAAACATTTATTACCATTATTAATAATGTGACATAAATGGGAAACAGCAGACTTAATCCATATACTTGGCAGATATATGAAACAGCAGATGGCATTTTAAGTGGAATGAGGGGAATGCCCAACAGACACCAACGCTCTCTGGCCACAGATCTGGCATTTATATAAATAAGTGAGACAAAATCTGGACCTAGTAAAGGCCTCACACGTATACACTTGTGTACAATTATTTTTGTGTCTGCTAGGCAGATCGTAATTCTGGCTATGACATTTTTTTCCTCTCATCTGGGAAATGTTCCAGCCATGTTCAAACTGGGGCTGCGGCAACATAGCCACATAAAATCCTGCTTGGGAACAGACTACTGTAGAAGATTGCCATGGGTCCTGCCTAAATGTGTGCCCTTTTTGACACCAAGGAACAATGTAGTCCTTGCTTGTGTCTTGAGGTGAACAACATATACCTGCAATATATCACAGTAAACCAATGACTTCCTATGTAGTTTAAATGTTATATTGTCCTAAATAAGCATCTTTTCAGAATATTTTGTTAATAGATACAGGTGTACTTGATGCCTAAAGAGGCTACCTGGAGGAGACTAGACAGTGTTAAAGGAAAAAGTAGATATTTATTAAAGGAGACCTTCAAAGGAAGCACCTTGGGCAGTACAAGAGCCCAGCTGTGGCTCTACCCAGGATGGACACAAGATGGACACAAGATGGATGACTGATCACGAGTTTTCACACTTTTATAAGTTTTGGTCCATTTACATACTGGGGTTAATTGTCCAATTACAGGTTCAGGTTGTGAAGCTCCATCCTCCCAGACTGCTCTCCTCAATTCGCTGTTGTTTATGCTTTTCGGGCCTGAAGCTGTAACAGTGTCCTTGGTTCTCAGGCTAGAAAAGGATTGTTTTGTCTGACTACTCTGTGTAGAGAACTTTCTAAAAAACACTTTATATGAAGTTCAGACATATACTAATGCAGTACAGAATCTGGAAAATATAAAAGCTAAAATTTAAGGCATCTTTGCAGTCTAAAGTCTTAAGACTACTTTGCAGTCATCTGTAACGGTCATCCACACAATATAACCTGTATAACTCTAAATTCATTCTACCTCAGATAAGGCCTTATTTTACTCTGTGTCATTTTAGAAAAAGAAGAAAATTTAGAAACTTGTGTCATTCTTTCTACGGTTTGTATGATCTCATATATTGCTGAAGACCAGACGACATGATATTAAGCCATTATTTTTTCTTAGTAAGGCCATATGAACATACCTAAGTTGTTTGTATGAACAATGTTCCACTTTGGAGAAAAGGCTATACTAATAATAACGTTCCAAAACTAAGACAGTTCTGAAACTCCAGGACCCCTTTTTCATTTCTTGGGAAAGGACCATTTCTTGACTTACTTTGATTGTATGCACTAAAAAAACCTTCTACAACATCAAAATTTCATAGCTACACAATTTAAATAGATACAATTATGTCATAACATATAATTCTGATGACATGCTGCTAGGCATAATAAAAAATGTCAAGGCATGCTTGAAGCATTTCCCCTATATAATCAAACTTCACGTAATTTAGCATGCATACAGTTGTCAAATTTCTAGCTGATTTTTAGGTACATTTAAAAAACAAACTTCAGAACTAATGCTAACTTTGTACAAGGCAGTGATACTTATTCCAGGGTACTAAGAACTAGAGCTTATCTTAAAAGTGACTTTGTATTATTCTTTTATTGGAAAACAAGTCTCTTTTTTTTTTTCCCCTGCAATACAGGATCAAAATACTGTAAATACATGAACAACTGTTCTTTGTTTTCTGAGGCTAAAGATATAAGCATTATAGAAATTAGATTAATGATACCTGTATTTGAATTCATAGTATTCTCCTGACTTTCAGTCCCAGGTCTACAAATTCTTAAATATTTTGTAGCCTGGTCATGGTTAACTTTCATTTTTGCAGTCACAAGAACAAAGATATCTTTAAAATTTCACATTTTGAAAATAAGTTTTCTTTGGGGGGCTGCTATTAGACCTGCAGTATGAAGTTACTTCACACTAGGACAAATTTGGGTAGCAAATTTTGATGCACGATTTTCCCTTGCTAGTAAGAAGACAGAGAAAGAAAATCCATAAGCATTATTGATGATGAAAGCTCGTATTTTCTTCAAGGAACCATTTTATAAGTTAACCTCCTGGACAACAGCATGGCTTTTGGTGATAGAAAAGTACTCATGTCTACGTTTCACTTTGCTGAGGGATTTTCCTCTCTGTTAATTCTTCTTCACCTCTACAGTGTCCTTCAGGAGGGTCAGCAAGTAGCCAAATGTTTGTATTTTAAATCCCTCTATGAAAGGCACAACTCATTGCCTCTACTTTTCTGAATGTGATCTTTTATAAGTAGAAGCACAGTGAAAACAGTTGAATTCAGTGACAGTTACAGACCCTTACTTGGCATACAAGTCATGATGTGTGTAAACACTGCCAAATTACTAGTCTTCAGAATGAAGAGAAGATAAACTTGAATAATGGCCCCAATTATTTCATCTTTATAGGCAAGAAATAGGCATATACAGTTCTCATCTTCCTCTAGTACTCTTGGGCTTTGGGAAAAATTTCTGTAAGAACGATGCATGATTCTTAACATTTTCATGGCTTAGTGTGAAATAATATTGCAAAGAAAAGAAAAGCTGAAGGACAGTGAGAAGAGCTTAAGCTTGGAAATTATACAACTGATTCACAGACTTTCTCAATGGAAAACTGTGTAATGCAGTATTTAATATTCAGGTTAATTTACCACATAAAATTATTTTAGTAATTTGTATGCAACAGGTTCTATTTTTCCTGTTTTTCTTAATGCTGTGCAAGAAAAAGATACCTCTCCACCCACTTCTGCTAGCAGCTTTTAGGGCATGTAGTGGTGGGGAGATGAAATACTGTTAGGTAGGATGGAAATCAATTTTTACCTCTTACTCAGTGGAAGAGTACAGTGAATACTAAACGGTTCAGAAGGAGACTTTTAGACTTTAGAGCAAAATAAAATATTAGTTGTTGAGCAGTCACTAAATATACTAGACTAAAAAGAAACGACTTCCAAAGGGACTTGAGTCTTAATAACTCCCCTCAGGGCTCGGAATTGCAAGCCTTCTTCAGGGGGTACACCCATCTTTCTTTGGATGAAAGAGAAAGTCTCATTCCAGTACCTCAGAGGTCAGAGCTACCATGCAGCACAGAAGAGACACATTTACAGATCTCTGCCTGAAGGGCAGGGCCAGGGGCAGCAATTAATGACTCGGGAAGGGCCAAGAAGGGTTAGAGTGTGAGATTGATGCAGCTCCCAAGTCAGAGAGCAGAGGCTGGATGGGTAAAGGCCTCCAGGGAGACTTGCCAGGGTACTTTCAGTACGTTGGTGTACTCAGGACCTTGACACAGTAATTTCTGCAGATGTCATGATATCTAATATAGAGATCAGATAACAAAAACTGTCAGTTAAGCTAAGACCCTTCATTAATCTCAAGTGTTTCGGAAAGATACTGGGTATTGTAAGATATTTAAATTTATTTTAAAATATTCAACTTTTAAAAAGATTTATCTTGAATTACTCAGTCATTACATAGAATTAAAACAACAGTTAGTAGCACTGAAGGCATGTAAAGTGTGTCAGATTTCAATTACTGAACAGAAAAGGAAGATGACAAAGTTTTGTCATTAGAATACATACCTCTAACAAGGGGAGTTATAATGTTTTGGACAGCAGGCACAGGCAGACCTGAATTAGTCTGATTAATTGATCCTTCATGGACAAAATGCTGTATTGAAAGGACTGTGATAGATAAACCATGAATTCTGTGTTACTGTTTAATATCCATGACAAAAGTTCATGTGTGCTTGTGCGTCACAAGGATCATTGTTTCCTTGTGGAAATGAGAGAAAAGTATTTCATTAAGCAGTCAGGATGATGGAAAGATCTGTCAATTACGAAGTTACATTTTTCAAAATGTATGCAACAGTAGTGTACAGTAGGCAAGATACAGAACAAGACAACATTTTATTTTTTAAGCTTATTTAAGGTTCAGCCACAAAACTGCAAAATGTCCTGATGTTAAACCTAGCACAGTGTAAGTGACTTCTGACAAATATTTCCTCAAATACACCAATAGGACCAAGTACACCTGGAATTATTAAGAGCACAAAGATAGACCTACACGCGTGGAAACCTATCTTCCTCAATAATTAGCATTGAGAATCAGCCTGAGAAGCCTCTTCTTCTTCAGATTCCTCCTTAATTACACTTTTACAAGGAGTCCAGTGTAGTATAACACCAAGTGCAAGAAAGTAGATATTTTCATTTTGAATGTCACAAAAAAAAACCTAACACAAAACTGGAATCAGAAAAGTAAGAGCAACACGTTACCACTTTTTTTTCCATCCCATTCTCCTTCTTTCAAATTACAGATTATCTGCCACTGCCCTAAGTTCTTAAAAAAACTAAAATCTTCTTTTTGTTTTCTTTTTTCCTACCTTTCTGAGATTAAAGTGAAAATACATATTAAGAGCAACCCCATATAGGAATGAATGATTTTCACTATTAAGTTTATGTAGCCAAAAAGGCAGTAAGCGTTTTCACAAATTGAAATGGTTGATGCATTTTAAGGTAGTCTGGAATTTACCAAATATCAATAATGTATTACTATCTATTGTCTGGAGGTGTTTGGATACAGAAAAAAAAAGTAGGCTAATCCTTAAATTATTTAGGGGAAATAAATAGATAATTACCATTTTAATTAGTTTCCAAAAGTTAGAATGGTGAAAATGGCAATATTTGAATGCACCTAGCTCAGAAGTCACAGACCTATTGTTTTTGTTTAATGGCTGATTCAGTTTCACAGTGAAAAAACTGTGAAATCTTATCCTTTATTTTACACTGGTGTATTTAAGATACAGCCTCTCCCTAGATTTTTTGTCAACCTTAGAGTCCATTTTATTTAAATACCTGGGTCAATGAGATTAAATCCAAGATTATGCTTCTGAAATGAAAAAGGGTCAAAAGAAATATTGGAGACAATAATGGTTTTCCAGAAGAGTCTCTCTTCTCATTCTGTATTGGGTGTTTGTTTGCATTAATTCAGCAAAAGACTGCAATTACCTAGACTGCTCTAGTGAGGCTTATATATGCCACAGACTATATAATACAGAATCTCCTATAGAAACGAGTGTTCTGGATTTATGTACAAAAAATGGTTATGCATGTTATACTTCTTCACTAAACTTAATAAGGAAAGAGATACTGCTAACATGAAAATGACTAAATGGAAAGTATTTCTCCATAGTCATAGCCCTGTGGTATAAAACAAACAATAGAAGCACAGTTTCATGATACTCTTCAAATACCACAAATATTCAAATTATTGGTACTTGGAATTTTGAATATTCAAACTATCCCCTGTGCATTCTCCAGATTTCTGGAATTAAACCTTACTCAGCTCCTTCAATTATGATTCAGCCTGCATAAAATTTTACTTCTATCGCATAGTTACTTGGTATCTGAAGGCTGCATTTGAGACAAAAAATTCAACAACCTGTTTTGAAAAGCCTGCCCAAGTGAAGGTCACAGCATTCCCACTTTCTGCAGTGGATTCATCTATAATGGAAGAAACATTTTATCTGTTCAAAGTGTTAGCAGGGACTGTTACAGAGCTTTTATGGAATATAAGAAAATGTGTTTCTGGGTAATAAAAATTAATAACATAATTGCAGCCCGTTTACTAATTATTTAAAAATGCATGAAATATACAAGCTTCTTACAAAAGAGTTTTGGAAAGAGAAAAAATTATATTTGATCATTTCAATGCAATTCCTTAGTGGGTCACTTTGATACTGCAATTTAATGAGAAATAAAAAGAGAAGAAACCTGGATACCTGAAACTAGTGTAACAAAGTCAAAGTAAGTCATCTTTTTCTAATGCAAAGCTGCAGACTGGTGTAACTGTCTTTCACATTTGTGCACCAGGGCAGGCCCACTTCAACACTAATCACACACCTCTGGAAACCATCTCAAGAGCATGTGAAACAATTCTGTTAAACATCATGTGGAATGAGACTGGAAAAGTTAAGCTTTTAAACCTTTAAAAAAACTTAGGGACTTCAGAGAACTGAGACAAGAAATATTTGACATAACCTAATGTTTAGCCTTTAAGTTAAAGACGTCCCACACTCTTTGAGACATATGTCTCAAAGAAGAAGAAACAGCTTGACTTCACCATTGCTGATCATTAAAGGCTTGTTTGTTTAACCTCAGCATATTATTCATGTGCAGTTTGTACATGGATTATATAATTTGGAAAAGTACTGTAAAAAGATGCTATATAAATGCTCTGTGTTTATTTTGATTATCACTGTAGCTAATATCTATTACAGAATTACGATATTCAACTGCCTTTTGAGCTTCAAACAAGGCATAATGAAATGATAAATGTTTTTTATTTGTATATTTTGACTTGGTTGATTAAATAATTACAAAGAATATGTCTAAATATAAAATAAATCTCCCTTTATTTTACAAGACATTGCAAAATTTGAAAAGAGTCAAGCTGTACTTCACTAATGATCACAGCTTTCACAGTGAAAGCTCCATCTCTAGCTCCT
The DNA here is from genome assembly GCA_013397315.1 of Donacobius atricapilla. Classification (NCBI taxonomy): domain Eukaryota; kingdom Metazoa; phylum Chordata; class Aves; order Passeriformes; family Mimidae; genus Donacobius; species Donacobius atricapilla. The sequence goes on along the minus strand of WBMY01000021.1, from coordinate 393,404 downwards.
GGATAAAAGACCGATTCCCAAACATGTCACTGTGGATCTATTTAGGTAGAAGAATTAGTCAACAAGGGATTGAATTGTCAACTGAAAATGAACAGTAAATATGATTTTATCTTTTTGCTATAATTATATTAAGAGAAGATATTTTATTTTCGATTATTTCATAACCGTGTGAATACTTAGCCCATTTGTGCATTTCTTTCACCTTTACAATGAAATAAGGTTCTCATTTACAATATTAGAAGGGTTTTTTTCAATTGAAAATATTAACAATACTAATGATTTTAAGGACAGTAATGACAAAATGGAAACAATAACTAGTATCAGTAAAAGAGAACTGGGAAATGTTTATGTATAAATTATGTGATTAAAAAAAGGAGGGCACATGCATTTCTCCTATACTCACTTCATTCAAATAACCTTGAAGTGACTGTAGAGAAAGTAAGGAAAAGGCACCCCATCTCATGTAACTTTTTCTGAGAGGCAAACAAAAATAGGCTGACAGACAGGTACTTCCAGATGTCAATTCACTCAAACTCTGGCCTTACTGCTCTTGAAAAGAGCACAGAGTGGAGGGAAACATTGAGAAGTTTAGATGAGGTACTTGACTTTAAGGCAGCTAAAATTTAGTTAGATGAGGTTGGTCTTATGCAATGATTCTGCTATTGATCTTGGAGCTGCTTGCTCTGGGTTTCTCGGAATTAATGACAGGACAATGTTAGAGTGTTATATGGACTACACTGAAAAACACTGAAAATATGATGCATGTATTCAGGTAGAAACTATGCTTGTGCTTAATATGCATTTATTTCTTTTCATTTCACTGACTTTTCATGTCCTTTTCAGCTGCTAAATCAATACATCAAGATATAGCTCAAAAAAAAATACCCCAAAAGAGTATATTTTCATCAACAAGGCATTGCTTCTGAAAATTTTCATGGGTAATCTGTGTCATACAAATTAATAAAATAAAGATTACACTTTTTCTGTCCAGAATCATGTTTAAAAGACAGCCAAGTCCAATAAGAACACCATCACAGTGGAAATGATTCTGGAAGTTAATTGACTAAACCATCTGCCAGTCCAAGATGCTCTAAGAGTTTAGGGAATTTTCTTTTTTTTTTTTTTTTACTTGAGAACAGTCATTATAATGATCATCTTTCACGGAAAACACGCTGCTATTTAAGTAACTAAATAATTCCTACTTTAAGGACGTGTGGCCACATCAAATGACACATTGTCCTAGTGACACTATGAGGTACAGATACTAAGCAACCTGGCACTTCAGCAATAATAGGAAGTCTAGTCACTCTGTTGGTAGTGACTTCTTCAGAAGAAGACTGAGAAGGCTTTTAAAATAAGAATTATTTTTAAGAACTGTACCACCCTCAGAATGCATCATCAGATTGGATCCACTCAGCCTGAAATCTTGTGTATTTTGAAATTCTACAGCATAAATCTGTACACAAACATATAAGTGACACAGCTGTGGGACATAAAAATCAAGCTGTCAAGAAACACTTATGCATTTGAATTTTTTCCTGACATAATATTTTAAAACTGTAGTAAACTTTTTTTAGATACCATGAAACTGTATTATTAGCTGTTTTATGAAGGATAACTAAGATTTTTCTTTTTCTCATCTCTTTTCAGGATGCACTTAACAAACCAACAACATCACATTAAGGGTACCCAAGGAACATAATTCTGGATTACAAACACTGCAATGTCTTAAGCTAAAACAAATAAATTATTTGACTTGTCAACAAACAGATTGCTTTCAGCTGACTTAAAACGGAAATAAAATTCTAACATTTTCACCTAAACCCCATAATCTAATTACTTTTAAAAATTAAAAAATTATAATAACTCCCTCAAGATAAGTGTGGTTCACTCTTTATGCACTTTCCAATTTCTGCAGACTTGGAATTCCAACTCACCTCTTATAAAACATTGAGGAATAAATATAAAAATAGTTTTCTCTAGTTAATAAACAGTGATAGGCTGTCCATGGCAAGGAGGTTGTAACTGGATAATCTTCAAAGTCCTTTCCAATCTGACCATTCAGTGATTCCATGACATTGTAAAACTGTTCTGAAAACAGAACGAGTTCTCAGGCTGTGATGGAGAATCATAGTTTTTGTAAAGGAGGGACCTAAATACATGAAACCATAGGATTCATGCATGGTTATTCCATAGATATGAATCTTCAACAAAATAAACCCACACTTTTCTTTTTTTCCCTCCTGACATTCCACTGCAGTTGAGCCTAGTTTGTGTAGCAATAATCTTTGTGAATAACTGCAGGGAGAACAGAGAATTAACAGTTTGGTGGGTATAAAAGTCTTACTCAATTTTCATTACTTTATATCTGAGCTGCACACTGGTTGTTCGAGAGATCTTTAACAAAGAGTGAACTGTACCTAAATAATTTGTAGTAAGATACAACCCAGCACCACTTTGTTTAGACAGTCTTGGTGACAGCAAATTAGTGCAGAAGTTATACTGCTACTGTGTTCTCAAGGGACTGATTCTACTAAACATTTTTTGTAGAAATTTTAAATCAATACAGTTGAGGCCTATGCCTTTGACATGAACATAGTTAATATATGGAGACAATTTATTTATTATGAACATCATAATACTTGAACAAGTATCATGACCCAAGAAACTCTGTTAAATAACTTTGTATTTTTTTACAGTGCCAATTTAGTTGTGCAATGTATTGTCATCAGTTGAGATTAATCATAGTAATGACATATTTTTCACTTAGAAAGTTATTAAAAATTACTTGATTATGGGACAGGAGGAATAACTTTCTAAGTCAAATGATATAAACATTGAAAAATAGTAAAGAACCCATCTGAAAGGTAGGTGTTACATGATTTCTATTTCTATGGAAAAAGGAAGTAGCAAAGTGAGGATCGTGACATAGGCAACTCTCCGAAAATATTTATTTACATATATATGTGCTTGAATATTTCATATGAAAAATTGTCTTGTTTTAGAAATTAGAGATCAATTAAGCTAAATAAATTAATCTAATAATAATCAAAACATTTATCAAAAAAAGCTACGCAAGTTTTCAGTGACTTTCTGCTGTTAAAAAATCGCATTCCAAGTCCACATTTGGTTTTATCCAAAGGACTAGTTAAAATGTAAATTTTGTTTGGATATGACAGCACAAAACCTTGTGACTCATGTAAAGCTACTAACATCAGAAGTATTGCAAATGAGCTTCCATACTTATTTTTCTAGTCCTTGCATTTGGCAAGATTAGAGCTTCTCATATGATTTTGCCCCTAGCCAAGAAATAATCTTCTACAGCTAAGGGTCATTCCTGGATCAGCCTATATAGTGTCAGGTTTGGAAATGAGAATTAAATTACAGGTGGGATTCAGGGTAACGCTGAGTCAGACATTAAATAATTATTCACTTTTTCATTCATCCCTCAGTAATGGATACAGTTTAGCACTGGAGCTCATGTTATTTTACCATGCTACCCTGAAAAAACCCACTGCTCCCATTCTGGGATTTTTTTTTCTTTGGCTGATGATTTGTTGTCATTTGTTAAAAACCTAATTTATTTCAAATCCCGTGGGACAGATTATTTTTTCTTTTTTCAAATGTGTTTCAGGCCTTGAGTAATTTTGTTGACTCAGGCTCTGTCATGGATTCTGAGTCTGTGGCCAAAAGTTCATAGCCTTCAGGCTGCTTAGCTGCATTTCAGTGCCAAAAAAGGGCAGTCTGATTCAGAGAGGGCATAAGGGGAAAAGAGAAGCAAAATTAATGCCAGGAGTAGAAAAGATCTGAAAGGACAGATTAAATCAGTGCCCAAATACTGACACCGTCAGTGCACTATGAGGACAGGAATGATGGAGACTGCCCATGGGCCGGGCAGGGTGAACCTCACAGCCAGAGCCAGTTCCATGATCTCTGGGACCTCAGCCAGAAAGGTCCTGCCCTGCCTGCCCCCAGCTGGGGACATTATCCCAAGATTATTTTTGTAACATAGACCTAACAATCTGTTCTTTTTTTAAAAAAAGAAACCAGGACAATTGGAAATGCTTGCAAAGGACCTGTTCAAAGTTAAAAGGTTTGACAGTAAGGGTAAGATTCATTTCAAAGTGTCAGTCTCCTAAAAAGTTTTAGAGTTAAATTTCAGGTCATCTGTATTCCCTGTACAGGCACCTGGTAAAAATACTTTATTTTTCTGGTTCATTGCCCTGGTTCATTGTCCTATAACAAGGATATCTCTCCAAGTTGCCAACCTAGAGAGTTTGTCTTAGACTACAGAAGGAACTTAAAGGCTCACCTTAAGTAGAATTCAAACTCTAAGGTAGTTAGATAAATTCCTTCTCCCAGGACAGAACTGGCCATTCTCAGTTTGCAGTGGTTGGACTCTGGGCATTTTGCTCTGCTCTTTTCCCAAGCAGCTGATCTAAAATATCTAGTTTATCAAAGAGATAAGCTGACTCTCTTAAAAAAAGTGTCAGCAAATGAAAATAAAGAGCTGTATGGGATACCAAGTCCCTTTCTGACACAGGGCACTGTGATCAAGCCCAGTTTTCAAAACAGTTAGGTTCTTTGCAATTATGAGCTATAATTTCATCCCTTTACTATGATATAATTTATCCAGGAGGCAAACAAAAACCCTCAGAATAGAGAGGAAAAAAGTATAAATCATACTTTAGGGTGAATTTCTAGAACTAAGAAATAATCTTCAATTATCATTTCTTCAAAGAAATATCAAGTTTCATAACAATGTATGTAACAAATAAGCTTACCATGGATAAACACGGCCTCTGGATAGCTTACCTGAAATCCTAAACTCAACATCATTAGGAGAGTTAAGAAACATACATGTTTCTTTTAAAAGTTATAAAATCTATCATTCGTGCAAAATGGCAAACTTTACTCTAGAAAACAATCATGAGATTACTATTAACAGTGTATGCAATTCCAGTTGAATGGTATTCCTCATGTTCATGATGAAATTAGGAATGTGGCAAGTTAAGGACATGTCTAAATGTTGAGAGATGCCGCAGAATTCAGTATATTCCTGAAATAGAATCTGAGATGCAGTGAAGAGTATCTTTGGCTTGAAATTTTACAGGCAAGTTAATTGTTGTTAAACTGATTAGATGACACGTTAAGACAAATCAAACTCCATTGTCAGGCTAAAAATGCAAGTTTTAATCACTTGTTGACCTCTTATGTCTTCCACTACCACACTTATTCTCTAAATGCTCTAGAAAATTGATACTACCATAGCATGTCTGAAGCACCCCACTGGATTTGTTGTTCTCTATAAAGAAACAAAAAAAAGAGGATAGACTTTAATTTCTTTGAGATGGAATAACGTCTTCAAATATGATTATAGACCCCAATGCTGGTTTTACCTTCAGTACAAATTAGGAATATAAGTAACCCTACCTCACAATTTGTCCACAATTATGAAGCTGATGTTAATTTGAAACAATCTATTAGCCAATAGGTGGCACTGAAAGTATTTAACATTTATCTAAATCTTCTATTTTCTTTTAGGAAAATTCAAGTTTCCCTCAAGTATATGATATGTTATGCTCACAAATTAAAAGCTGAGTCACATATTGAATTTTCTTATTAAAGATATTAAGTACTTTTAAATAGTTGGAGGACTGTTGAGAATTTAAACAGTTCCCTGGAAATATGAACAAGTGCATCATAGTACTTGTATCCTTGTCAAAATCAAATCTAAAGCAGAAGCTCCTTTTGAGATTGTGGGACCATTGATATTCCAGGGAGTATTTTACAATGAAGTTTAAACTGTAAGTATCTGGGAAAACCGTACTGTTCCAGAAACTGGTTTATATTGCTGTTTTTCCATGCTGCATGTCAATTTATTTTCTTTTCACAGAAGCTTTCATTTTTGTAAACCTGTAAGGAAAGAAGGAGGATTTTGCGGTAAGTATAATGCAATTTTTCATCACTAGCACTCAAGCAAAATAGGACAAATATTCCAAGAAACCACTTCATTCTCTGTGGTAAACAAGTTCATAAACCATTCTACAAATAGAGATAATGAGACATTTTGGATCAGATTTCTTTGTGCCATAAGATATTCATAAAGAAAAAAACCTTGCCATGCTAATTTTTTTTCTAATTTTAATATATTTTTTTGAGCAAATATGATTTGGAAGATGTTAAGTATCAGTGTTTTGATTTATACTGAGTGTAATTCAGTTGATCTCCATGCACTGTTTCATACCTGCACATTACAGTTCCTCCAAGATTTTTACTGAAAGTTATGCCAAGATGGAGAAGTAGGACTGACTTGTTCTGAAAAATATAATATTGTGATACAATACAGAAGCTAAATATTCCATTTTCAGACTACTTCTCTATCACCTCTGTATAGAAATCTGTCTTAAAAACAAATATAGGCCACATAGGCTTCAGCTATACCAAATAAAAATGTGCAAGGATTCATTGTACTGTCATCAGCCACAGTGTTACAGGGGACAAGTGTATAGCAGTGAAATAGAAATATGTTCAAAACTGGATAGTGTATAGAGAGAAACAGATTAGCTCAGCTGTACCAATGCATCTTAATTACAAGGAACCAAAAGCTTTGAGTGCATTCCTGCCTTCATCATTTCCTGCCAGAAGGAAAATTAAAGTGCCTTCAGATTGCAAAGCAGTAGAAAACAATAATTTAATGCTTTAGCACCAGACCTCAGCAAGGTGTAAGGCTCTCTAGCTTCACCTGAATTGGTTCTGAAGACTTATGATGCTGTAGTTGGTGATGAGAATTAATGTATCATATCAGAAAGTAATTCAAATTAAAAAGCAAACCATTAATTTTCAGTTAGGTATTGTTTTCTCTGTTCAGGAAGCAAATCAAGGAACTACATAAATCAAAGAAGACCAAGCAAAGAAGTAACTGAAAATGTCATCTTTCTTAGGTTACTGGGAAGATGAGTGGGTGTGACAAAAAGAAAGACCAATATTCTGGCTATAGATATCTTGCCCAGTTAATTCCTTTTAAACTATTTCTGTAACCTAATAGTAAACAGAGAACTATCATGGTGTAAGCAAAGGGATAAGTAGGAATGAATAAGTTCTTAAATATTCTGGGAAAGGAAAGCATTGAATTTTACTGCCATACATGTTTATGAATATCTGCATAACTGTAGCCTGGTCCCAGAAATAAAATTAAGTTTAAAAACTGAATGCCTTTAAAATATTATATTTTTTATTGACAATTTTCCTCTAATTTCCAGATACATATGCAAAAAATCTACAAAATAAATTAAACATTTTGGACAACCTTCTGATAAGTGGTCTGCTATTGTTTATTTTATTCTTTGCAAAAAGTTTGTGGATCAAATATTATGAGAAGCTTATGTATTTCTGGTTACTTTAGCATCTAGCTATTTGCAAATAGATATTTGAGTAGAATTTGAATAGAACATTAAAAAGTGAGAAAAGGCTAATGCCACAAAGTTAGTCTCAAGACTATGAAAAAAGCAGGATACAGTACTTCACATGAGTGTGTTCACAAGAGTATCTAAATCCCCGAACCCTCCATGAAAACCCACAAATGAAAAAGCAAGTCCTGTATTTGAATTAGCTGTAGGGAGATTTTGTTTGTTCGGAAGGGGGAATTTGTTTGGAGGGGCAGATTTAAAAAGTTTCTTCTTTATTTTTTTTTCTTCCAGTAAGCAACCTAACCAATTCTAATTGGGCTTGAAAGCCACTTTAGAAAGTCAGAAGTTATTGCCAGTGTTAGCATATTTGCACTAAAAGTATAAGTTCAGCTAATGAAGGAAATCAGGTCTTGTTATAATAAGAGAACCAACAAGATGCTGCCTAATGGTGAGACTTGTTCAAACTCCCTTTGAAATGTCACCTGCTGGTGAATGAACAGGCTTGGTAGGCATGAATTAGGAACAGTAGGTATTGTAACCTGCCAGGGCTCTTCATAATGGGATGATCATGGTTATACAGTGAACAACTAAGGAGAACTACTGAAAGTGTCCAAGTAACTGCCAAAGACGAGATTTCACCTTATGCTTCAGTGCATACGCTTTCTAACTAGTAAGAGAAGAATTCAAAGCAACTTGAGAATCAGTTGAAATGCAGATAAATAACAAGCAATAAATCAGTTGTTCACATGAAGGGAGACAAGGTCAGCAGGTAGGAAGGCCAGTGCACCTTAAACTAAGTATTTTTACAGTATCAACAATCATTAGGGAAATAGGGGGACTGCCCAAGACTGCAGTTTTTCACTGCCTGTTACTGTTCCATTAGTTTCCAGGTACACTGAGTAGGCCCCAGTCTGCAGCAGACACCAGTTGCCTCATCTTCCCGTCTCCACTATCTTCACCTTCTCTTGATATTCTTCTGCAATGACATTATTGAACACTGCAGAGCAGAAGCTGTGACATCTCAATGGGAAAGTGAATACTACATCCATTGGGTAGTTGAAAGTTTTGAAAGGAGAAAGGATCAGAACGACCAACTGCGAATGGCACCAAACAAATGGAGAAAAGGAGATCCCACATGGTGTCCAAGCTTAAAGGAGAAAACAAGTAAATGGTGAAAGAAAAGAAGGTAATAATTTTCCTACTTTTGAAAAAAAACCCCAACAAACCTGCAAAAAAACCAGGAAAAGCTGTTGTTCTACAAAATGTAAACTATAAAATTATTCACTTGAGTGTATTTTACCTTTGGATTATAGAGCTGCATGCTATTTCTCGGTTTCACAATGCTAATAAAATTCAAGAGATGTAAAATTAAGGCCTGGCGAGTTGGGAAATGCCAGAGTCAGTCTCCAACTGGAGGTACATTTCAATACACTTATCCACCTAATGATCCTGCTTGAGACAAGACTCCTCTGAGGGATTCCATTTTTCAGTGTATTGCTTCTTCCTCTTGGCTCAAAGTGGACAAGCAAGCAGGCAACTAGCTAACGGGAAAGTCAAGACTTAAGTCCATTATTTGCGGTTTTGTCTGTGAAATTTTCAGGAAGTCAGAAAGGTGCTTTGAAGAAGACCTCATGGATCTCTCTGGGCCTCACCACAAGCCCAGACTTGTTCTTGAGTAAGAGTCTAGATACTTGCAGGGATCACAACTAAAAAGCATGGTTTCATTTACTTGCCTAAAATCACACTATAGGTCTAAGGCAATCATCATGAAATACTTTTCTATGCCCTGTCTTGCCACTACGTATCTTCTAAGTTTAGCAGGGATTCTGTGTGTTAGGGCTCTGAATCATCCTGGTGATTCACCAGGCTAACCAGGAACACTGAATGAAAGAAATACCCCACAAAAACAAAACACTGTAAGCAGACAAAACAAAATACACTACTAATATAAATGCATTTGGTTAAGGCTGCACATAAACATTAACCCTATAATTTCCTAACTTTTCTGCACTTGACTTTGCTATCTTTGTGATGAATGTGTCTTTTGATTTAAAAAAATTAACCTAACAAAAATCAAAGAATCATTAGACATACTCCCGATGTTAAGGAGCATTGAAGAAATGATTGGCAACTCATCCATGACACAACCTCTGCTCCTGGATATAATACACGCTTCATAGAACATATCACTGACTTTTCATCCAGCATATTGGCCTGCCCTACAGATTCAGTTTATGCCAGTAGGTTTCACAGATACTTGCTGGTAAACAGCACACTCAAAATGCAGCCCTGCTCAGGTGCCAAATGTCAAGTCACTTTTTTCATATTGAGTTACTAAAGCTTGACAGCAACACCACTGCAATTCTTTTACTTGTTTTTAACTTGAAAGGAAAATGCAGTTTTCTTCAGCTTTGTACTAGAAAATGGCCAGTTACTGTTTACTGATGATTTCCAATGAAATTTAGGCTAAGACAAGACTCTCAGATGGATGGTTTTATTCCAAATTCTTAGAAACTGGCAAAGTTGTGAGAAACTGAAGACAAGCCATTGAAATATTTGTGATACTTCATCAAATATTGCAAGATTACTTCGTGTCCGAATTAAAAATTGTATGCACAAATATAATTTAGAACCAGAATTTGCATTTCATTCATCAGCAGTTTTTTTTCAGTGGGAAAATGTCTTGTTCTTCATGCAATTTTGTAGCAAAATCTAGAATCCCCACAGTACTCTTGGTCCATAGAAACAAGTAAACCCCCTTCTATCTAGCCAGTCCATAAAGAAACTGACACATAGCAACATCTATTATCAATAATGGATAGACCAATTTCAAAGTGCAATGTTACACCAATATTTACACTTTTTGAATATTGATGTAAATTGGTTTAAATTGACCAGATGCTCTGAAGATGGCATAGACAGGTGCAAATTATTTTTCTCTTGTTAGCAAATCCCATTAGTCTTTAGGAATGATTCACTATAAAGGAAAGCAGCTGTATGTTCCCCTTAGGGACTGCAGCGAAGGCACATCTAAAGCCCCCTTGGAATTTCATAGGAGTGCTAAAAATGCAGAATAAACTTGGGATCAGATCTTTAATCAACACTTTATCATGAATGACTACACTTTTTTGCTACCCATTTCTCAGTACAACAATGCTGTCACAGAATTATCCATGTTCTGTTCCCTCTCTGAGACCTGTGATTACATCCACAAAAGAAACTAAAAGGGGCTGGGGAAAATTTCCAACCCTGAATTCATATGTGCTACTATGCTTTAGTTCATATTCATCTGCTTAAACACTCTCCTTTCAAAAGGAGAGAGAAGCAGATCTACCAAATTTCTGAAACATTTCTATTTCATTCAAAATCTTGCCAGTTAGTCATTGTGCTAACAAAAAAATTTTACATGCAGTCGCGCACTAGTACTTGATTCCACAAGGTAATTATGTTTTATTTAGCGCCGTGAGCAAAGCCTCTAAGCACAGTGAAGACTTCCTCTTGAAGTCCTGATTACTTACCTTTTCTGATTTGCATCGGCACGTCCCTTGGAAGGGCTCAGCCCCTTCCTTTGTGAATCGGTGAGTAGCTTTCCAAAACACACTTCTCCTTTTTCCTTGATTCTACAGATGACCCTTCTTAGAAAGCAATCTTTTTTCTAGATGCATTTTATTCTCGACTATAAACCCAGAATAAAAATATTGTTGTAGCATGAGTATTGATGCAATTAGCTTTTACGCTAATTTTACAATATTGTTACAATAAAGTAAGGATTGCACTGTATATAGTGTATGTCGATAGCTGGAGTTTTAAACAGTTATATGTAAGACATTGCATGGGCCAGGGAAAAGAATAACAGTATTGGGTCTGCTAGAACAAGAAACAAGATCAGGATCAACCAGACAAAGGAAATCTCTGGGTTTTTATACAGCTCCTGCTGTGTCTCCCGTTGCCTGGTCACCTGATCAGGCCACAGGTCACCAGTCCCTTTGTCAGGCAAAGGCTCAGGCCCCCAGAGCTCAACCTGCAGCTCACAATGCAGCTGTACCCCGAGATATCTGCCCTGACAGCATCACTCACCAGCGCAGAGCAATAAGGTCTGCTCTGAGCCTTCTCCAGAATAAAGAACCCCAGGTCCCTTAGCAACATAAAATGTATTTTGAGCATTAATTTCTAGGTCACAGCACATTTTAGCTGTGATAGAACTACTTTTTTTCACTGTAGCTGGTATGGGGCTGTCTTGAATTTGCACTGGGAAATGTGGATAACACAGATGCCTTTGTACTGCTGAGCAGTGCTTCCACAGAGTCAAGGCCTTTCCTGCCTCTCTCTCCACTACACCACAGAGTGAGCTGGGAATCCACAAGAAGCTGGGACTCAGACAGGACAGCTGATCCCAGCTGATCACAGGGATATCTCATAACGTGTGGTTTCATGCTCAGCATATGGAGCTGGGGAAAGAAGGAGGAAGGTGGCAATATTCAGAGTGATGGCCTTTGTTTTTCCAACTAACTTTTATGCATGATGGACCCCTGCTTTCCCAATGAACACTTGCCTGCTCATGGGAAGTGGTGGAAAAATTCCTTGTTTTGCTCTGCTTGTGTTCATGTCTTTTGCTTTATTAATTAAACTGTCTTTATCTCAACCCAAAAGTTTTCTCACTTTTACTGTTCTAATTCTCTCACCTTTCTGAGCAGCTGTCAGCACTTAGTTGCTGGCTGGGGTTAAATCATGACACTCAGTTTTAATCCTATTTGGTATTCAGGGTTTCTTAGATATGTTCATTTGATTCTTTTCTGGAAATCCATGAATACATCATACAGTAAAAGATCAATTAGTATTTGCTTCTTTTTACCTCCACTCTTGCCTGTGCAAAATTACTTCTTTACTTTCCCTTTGAAAACAAAGCTGTCCTTAGTCATTAGTAAATGCATGCAACTTCTTTTTGCTTGTAGATGTCTTACCATTGTCTGAAGGCATGCATACAACAGACACACATGGAAATCAGCTTCCAACAATAATCTTACCATTTGCATGAGATTGCTAAGGCTTTTGAAGCTTTCCAATTTGCATGACTTAGTGGAAATAGGGCATAAATCAGTTCTTTGAGTCTATGTTGCCATTCCAGAGTGTTATGAGAACAGCAGCTTCTCTTCTGCATTCCATACCAAAAAAACAAGAAAAAGCCAGCTCAGTAAATGAAAGAGAATATGACTGTATTTGCAAACCATTACAAATACACAGGGTAGATTTACCCTCCCACCTTGCTCAGTATGACTGTGAGAGTCAGACAAAATCAAATATGAACAGCTAATACCACAGTAGACATTCAGTTTCGAAAATGCTCTCTTTCACATGGCAAAGAAATGGTCCAGGCTTTACAGGCGTTTTACAGTGAAACAGAAATTGCCAGAACTTGCAGTGTAAATTGAAATAGCAGGAGGTAATGCTATGAGAATAAATATTGGAAAAACAACTAGGAAACTGGATGCAAGCAATCAATTTTAAATCCTTTCTCCTCTGCAAATATAAAAGCCTGGTGTAACCCATCTCTAATATACATAGATTAAACCTTGCCAGCTACTCAATATAGGTGGAAATGCACTGTGAAAAAACAGGTGATTCAGAAAATGAGAAAAATGATGAAAAATGTTTTGAGATAGACATGTTTTTAGCAGGTCAAATGTCACTGCTAGAAACTGGCTTTTTCACAGTAATCTAGTGAGGTTTGAAGTTACCAATTTTTCTAAACTATCATCCCTAGGATCTTCTGAGATTCTTTCTTGAGGTACTACTACCACATCATTTCCCAGGAGGTGTAATCTCTTGCAGTGGGTTGAATGGAATTAACAGGGAAGAAAGGTGAATAATATGTTTTATACCATGCTACCTTCCATACTAAAGAGGCTGCCATAAGCCACAGTGATGAAAGCACATTTTAGTTTCATACCCAACAGATAGCAAAGACTCGTAACTGTCATTGTGTTCAGACGCACTCAACATCCCTATCCCAAAAATTAGGTACTCTGAATTTATGGACAGCAAGAATGTTGAGTAGGACTCCACTCACAAGGGAAGAATCCTTTGTGAATCACTGGAATTTCTAATTGTAGTGGCTTAATAGCTCTTCTATCATTCTTGTAAGTAAAACTGATTGCAAGTAAAATAAAATGCAAAATAAAGCAAAGACATTCAACAATATCTGTAGCTCCCCTTCCTCAAATTGATAAGCCTTCTGCTGCCCTGGAATCCAGTGTAATTATTCATAAGCAGTCATTACAAAGAGGAATCTTACTGTCTGAAAGTATTTCACTGACATCTGCTAATACCACTCTCTCCTAATTCATATCAGGTATGTTTCATAATGGATGAGATCTCCATTGATGAATTCTTCCACCAGAGATCATTCCAACTGAGATGCAATCCTACACTAGTGAGTGAAATTCAGACATAAATACTGAATGTTCAAATCAATTTAATTATAAAGAGAAAAAAAAATGGAAAGAGAAGTTATGCTTCAACAGCTGTTGCTGTTTCTGCTTGAAAGCTTGGAGGGGAAAGTGCAAGGCAAAGGGAAAAAACCCCAGTTTTTAAATAAAAGTCATATTCAATAGATGACAACTAAATGTTGCACACTACCTTTCTTGTGTTTAAGAAGAAAAGGATCACAGTTTTGTAAACTAATCCAGTCATATGATCGGATATGCAGTAGAATCATATGATTGAAAAGATTAGATGATATAAATAGCAAATGAGGTAAACCATAGCAGAAATGGAAGAAAAAATCTAAAACACCTCCCTTTTGAAAATTCAGCATTTATAAGTACTGAACTAATATCCTCCTATCCATAACAATCAGGCAAAATGATGATGGAAGAGAGGAAGATGACAAGAATCAGAAACAGTAAGAAGTGTGCGGAATGAAAGTTTTGCAACTAGACAAAATAGAAGTGTCTTTAGATATGACATCATCCAGGCCCTCAGACAATCCACAGTTACCCAGTGTAAAAGCTTTTGTACACAACTACAGTGTACACATTCCTGAACAGAGAGAGGTGCCTATACAAGTATGCCATAAGTGCTGTTAGACACAGCATGAATGGGAGCACTTCAGCAGTGACACTCGGGGACTGCACTCAGGATCCTGCCAGGAAAAGCTACAGCTGAAGGCAAATTACAATTTGCAGGCATGCCCACTTGCTCCCTTGGCTCCAGCTCCATGATCCAAGCTGTGAGGAAGGATTGAAATTAAATAAAAGGCCCACAAGCCGAAGGTACAAATGCTTCATTAGTTTTTCAGGCAAACCCAAGACTCATACTAATCTCAAACACTTTCTGCGAGAGAAAGGATCTTGAACTGGCTAGGGAATTAAGAATTACAATGATGTGGGTTTTTTGAAGCCTGCACTTATTACCCACAAAAAGGGTGCATAATCAAGGTCAGTAAAGTAAAATGCAGGGCTGAAAGAGTCAGTGCACTGCAGGAAGTAATACAAGATTAAACAGAAATCTGCCATGAAGACAAACACCTACCAGAGATATCTAGCATACAGAGGAACTGCGTAAGCAGCCAGCTCTTCGAACGGATGGAATTTTCTTTTTTCCACCTACAGTGCCTTCTGTAAATAACTTGTGATGTTAAAGCTGCCATGGAGCTGCACACTAGGAAGCTCTGCTGGAAGAAAGGATAACTTGAGATAATTCTGTATGCTTTTAGTATCATTGTTCTGTTTTAACACTGGCATTTGATATATGCCTTTTCCTTTTGACCTTCAGAGTAGTCAAATGGGTGTCAGGGTTCCCAAGGGATGGCAGCCCCCTTGGGGCTGAGTGACACTGCTCCTAGCAGTTGCTCTGCTCTGTGTTAGGGCTGCTATTGGGGTCTTCAGACAGTCAGAGACAAAGCAAGCAATGAACTAGCTACTCTAGGGCTGAAGTCTGTATAGGGGATCCAGCCTGGAGACAAGGCCAGGAGAAGGTCTCAAGACAGGCGCAACTATATCATACCTTAAATCAGGATTGCCAGCCTAAGCTTAAATGAGAGTCCCGGGGAGGGTGAAGGGCCCTCGCTGAGGGTGGGTAGGGCATCTCTAGTGCTCTTAGGGGCCTGACAGCACCTATAGAAGCTTAATAATAACTTGCCAGAGGAAACAAATATTTCTTTGCACATTTGAATTTATCACAGCTTCAGACCAGCCAGGGCAGGGACCAGATCTGTGGAGCAGCTTACTGTACTCAGTCCCCTCACACCTTCAGAGTGCTTCTAGACCATATGATCTTTCATACCTTCTGCAGTGAGTCATGGGCTCAGCAATGGGCTCACATAACTGAAATGTAAACTAAGGCTATGAAGTCACTTCATGAAAAGTCAGAGTTTCCATTTAGCAATTTTCACCGCCAGGAAAGTAGGAGTGGGATTGCACAGATGCTAGAACTAGAAAAAGATAAAAGGGACTCTGTCTCTTCACAGGTTGTCCGTGGTACACCCTGCTTCTTCAGTCTGCAAGAAATATGGAGGAGGAAGTCAAAGAACTGACCTAAAAGAGACCAAATCCTACACTCATCGAGGAAAAGTGAGAACAAATAAATGGATGATAGAGCAGATTGTGGTTCAGGTCTTGTAGACACTGAAAAATATCCCAAGTGAAATAAAGAAAACAAGGAGAAAAATGACTGGCAATTAGCAGGGCTTCAGGGAATGGAGCTGCTGAGCAGACAAGAGTATATTTGGCAATGGAACAGAAGAAATAATATAGGTGCTGTCAGATTACGTTCATTAGAACTGGACCAAAATTAAGGATTAGACTAAGCAGTCAGAAACTGGGGAGCCTCCAGGGGAAAGTAATGTTCTTAAATGTTAATGTCTCTAACTCTGTTAATGTCTCTGACTAAGCACGGGCCCTGAAGGGATCGTGTGCCCCATTGCTCACTCCAAGTTCTCATTTTCCCCAGTACATATCCAAGACAAGACCTTGTCACACACCAGGCCCATCTTGGTTCCCCTGACAGAAAGGCCAGCCATCTCAGCAGGGCAGGAGCTGCAGAGGGCACAGCAGCTTTCCGTGGCCTTCACAGGTCCAGAAACCAGCCCTGCACGCGCAGCCCTTCTGCAGGCAGCAAAACTTCTGCACTACCTTCTAAGGCAAACCTCTGTTATTTGTCAAGCAAGTTACAAATATTTTTCTAAGATCTGAGAAGGAAGAGGAAAGGTCTGCAGCTGTCCTTGTATCCAAACTGGCTCTCCTTGTGTACAGACGCCAAACCAGTTTTACAAGAATGTTCCAGAGGTGTTGCCTTGCAACACTAAGTTACACATTACTTGCCCTTCAACAACCCTTTACAAAGACACAATATGCACACTACTACATATTTGTTCTTTGTCTTGTAGCTCAGTGCATCCTCTGATCCTTTTTGCTCTCTAGCTTTTGCTTTTTCAGAAGATGGGCATACAGGGCCCACCTCTTTCCTGATGAAAGCTCTGAAAATATTTTTCATTCTTTATACAGTTGCTTTTGCTTATCTACTACCTCCCCAGAATAAGGCAAAATTCCTCAAAGATTCCTATTTTTTTGCCTCTATTCTTATGTTTTATTTGAATTTCAATAACATACACATAAACCCAGCTCTGTGGTGTTAACAGAATTTATATATTGGGCCTAACTGTCTCTGCCTATCTTTATCCCCCCTCTCTCTCTCCATATATCTATACAGCACTCCCCACCCAATCTTTTACGGTATTTACAACAGCATACAATAGTGTTACTTCTGGCTAAAGAGTTTAAGGGTCTGATTTCTGATTTCATTTGAACACTGGAACAGGCGAAAGGATCAGATTCAAGGATACTACTCTGTTATTTAACCACAAACTTAGCTGACCTCAGTCTGTGTTTAACATCTGTGCTTCTGGCACTACCATATGTAGAAAATTACATCCAGAAATCAACACAGAATAAAGTCTATTGTTCTTAAACAGAGTATAATCTCTCAGAAAGATCTGCTTCAATGTTGTTATAGGGGCAAGATATTTACCATCACTATCTTTGGCAGTTTGATTTTATGTTGTGGCTTCTGCAGTGACAGACCATAACCTCTGAGTGAGTACTGTCACACCTTGTGAAGCATTTTTTCTGAACATTTTTTTCTGAGCTAGCTCCAGTATCACACCTTCATGTCTTCCTACTTAATTTCTACTTCTTCCTACTTCATCCCAAGCTTAAGCTTCCAGTTCCCACTGTCTTTTCCGTCTCTGCTTGTAAATCATACAACTGAAACGTAAAGTTTCTAAAATTCAGAAGCCTGTTTTAACCTCTTTTTTTGTAGTTATCTTGCAAAACTTTTCTATTAAAACTGGTCTCCCTCAGGAAATAAAAAGCAACATATATCCTTCCTCACATGCAGTAAAGCTAGAGATCCTTTTTCTGCTTTTGCACAGCACTGCTCAGTCAGTCCATGGTTTGGAAGGATGCTCAAGTCTCAAGTGATCATTCTGCCTTTGTACAAGTGTGCCCTGAGGCCCTTCTTACAGGCATCAAAGTGACAGCTTTGTCTGGCACTCACTGTGAACGTCAGGACAGTTGTCTTCTGCTGGAATTGTGCAAGAATGTCAAACTCCTTGTTTTGATGATATCTCTTCCCTGTTCTGAACTTCTAGTTATTAAGAAAGGCCCTTAATAAAGCAACTGAATAGGCTAAAACGCTCCCCAAAACATATCTTTCCACAAATTTTTGGACATAATTTTCTTTCTATAGAAGGAATCACTTCTACCCTATTGACACATCCTGCCAGACACTTCTTCCTATTTATATGCTTTCTTTAGTCTTTGTTATTGTGTTTTAAATCTGCTACATTAACTGATTTCAGAATTTACCAGAGAGTCTAGTTATGTTCCCATATTGATTCATCTTACCTTATGCTATCCTCTGTGTTATACCTTAATAATCTGAACAACTATTTATATTATTTGGGACTGTATTTCAGGTACAAAGCTAAGTCCAAATATAAGCCAGCAAAGCCACAGGTCTCCAAGCAAAACAAACTTCTTTTCAAAGAAAAAAAATTCTCAATCAATACAGAATATTGATTTTTTTTTTCCCCCACAACTCTCTTCTTCAGTACCTAGGAGGTGATATTTTTTTACCATAGTTGGACAAATTCTTTGTGGCCATCTTCTCCCAGTGAAATCTGGCTACTGAACTTCCTAGAATACTAGATGCTGTGGATCTACCTAATCTATCATTGAGAGATTTCTTTTGAGCATGGCAGGACTATTTTTATCACATTTATTCCAGGAAAATTGTGTTCTCTCCTCTGTTTCATAATCTGCTGATACATTACCTCTTCTAATAATGGTGTCTTGGATAGTTATTTTTGTCTCTCTAAGGATTTTTGTCCTACAATATAGTGGCTTTTTAAAAGAAACACAAAATCCAAACCAAAACACCCCCCTCAAAATCACCCAAAACACACATGCCTGATCCATTGGCCTCAGTATTTCATGTTCCTAAACATGAAATCTATCTTTTGAATACCTGATTTATCTTCACATCTAACTAAAATCACCTGAAGAAGGAATGATTCTCCAGGTTTCCATCTGAATCTTTGCAAGTTGATCAAGACCAGGATTACTCCTCATATTACTTACTGTGTCTTACAGACAGACAACAGGTTGCTTTCCAGTATGTATGTATGCTAGATGTAATGTTCAATTTTGGAGGTGTATCTTTCTTGAGTAGTCTCTGCCCGTAAAATTGTTGTTTTCTCTTGCTGCTGCTCCTTTCATGCAGAAGAGGAGCATTTCACTACCTTGAAGATAGGTGGTGGGTTCCACTAAGCTGTTGGGGATGATGCTATGCAGTGCCAGGAGGTGGACTCAATGATCCTTTTTAGTCCCTTCCAACTCAGCTTGTTCTGTGATTCTGTGAGAACTTAAGTACATCTTAGCTGACACTCCAGTAGCCTGTCATGCTTAACAGGCAGAATTAGAATCATGTCACTCCCAACTGAGTATCCAAATAAACCATTGACGCAATCTGTCACACACACACAAACACACACTCACACTTTGATCAGAAGGCATGGACTAAAACTCTACTTTATTTGAAACTCTGACTATAATATATAGTATGTCTAAAAAGGCCAGGGACTGGGGGAGAAGGTTGATACCTCTCCCCATCCCATTGGTCAGGACAACTGTCCATCAGCTGTCCATATCTCTAAGACAAAGAATGTAAACTATCTTAAAAACTACAATAACATTGGCCAGTGTTTACAGACTAAAGCGTGAGAAAGAACTCAAAACATAAAACTGTAAAACAGAAGAGAAGGCTAAAAAAATCAGGGCGACATCCCACTACAGTCTGGCTTGCTCTTCTCTTTTGCCTTTTATGTCCACAGGAGTAATGAGAATGGCTCCATTTTAAGAAAAGGGTTGAAGAACCTATTCATTCAAGAAATCTTAGAACCTGTTATGAAGGTCATACATGCTGTGCTTCATCTCATATGAGCATCAACAATAAGTTCCTTAGATGGACTAAATACCAACAGAATCAAAACATTGGACACTTCCTATAATTTCCTACTCCTATTTCCTATTTTTCTTAAACTCCTGAAAAAAGGGTGTAGAAACCTAGTTTAAGACTGGACTCTTCTCTGGGAAGGCTACATGTTCTGTGTTTGAGAGAGAAAAAAATAAAAAGAGAAAAGAAAATTCAAAGTGTGTCTGAAGGAAAACTGATTTCATAGCTCCCAGTGTGTAACTCCCAGTTCTGTTGCATGTCTTCTGCTAACTCTGCAGTTTTTGAGGCCCTATTAATTGATAAAAATAGTAGGAAAAAAGTAATCTAACCCATATAAAAAATCTTTCTCAAACATTAATTCTATGAACAGTTGGGGTTAAAATTCTATCAATAAAACAAACAAAAAAGCCAGTAAGCCAGCACCATGATGCAGATGGGACATACAGTCTAAGATCAGGAAATAGGAGTTAGATAAGCTTATCTACAATATCAGACCCCACCCTCAGTAAACTCAACCTTTTCTGAAGAGTGTTTTTCCCTCGCTTTGCTTAATATGGAATTTAAATTACTGCTTTATCATACATCAGTATATACTGGAGCCTTTGCACCACATGCTGTTTTTATTGGGAAGGCAGAAAACTGGATAGTAATTTTATCATTAAACACTATCTCAAAATCCACATGCAATCTAAATAAGGTTAAACAGATAAACAGAAATGACATTCATCAAATTTTTGAGTGGTCAGTTTTACAATCTTCAAAACATTCTCTTCAGTAATTGTCAGTCTGTATTAAATGAGTAGACATGACTGGAATCTTTCAAGGAATTTTGAAAAAAAAAGTTATTTAAAACACTAGAAGATAAATAAAATTATTGTGGGCTATCTTAGCTGTTTAAGATGCCTGTTACTTATTTGACTTAATTAAAATTCAAGTAAAGTTACCTTGAAGAACACTGTGGAGTTAGCTGCCCTGAGTGAACAGAGATATTGAATCTAAAGGCTTTACATATTAATAGTTAATTTTGGATAAAACCTACTTGTCTAATTCTTTTTGTTTTCATGACAAAGTCTGGGTTTTTGTTCCACTACTACTTCTTTTTCTGACATCTTCTCTTGCATCTCCACTTCTGACATTCCACATTTGCTTCAGCAGAACCCCTGGAGATTAATTTACATTGTAGTCATGAGCATCCCTCTCAAGGAGGATTAGGTACTGCTAATGTATTAGACACTGCTAATCTTCTCTCTGGTGACCAGGATAGGGCCCAAGGGAATGGCTCAAAGCTGCATTGGATAGAGGGGTGGGGATGGGAGGGGTAGTTAGATTAGACATTAGAAAAAGGCTCTTAGTCCAGAGGGTGGTTGGGTACTACAACAGCCTCCTCAGGGAAGAGGTTACAGCACTAAGGCTGCCAGGATTCAAGAAACATATGGACAACACTCTCAGGCTCATGGTGTGACTCTTAGGATGGTCCTGTGCAGGGCCAGGAGTTCAAATTTAATGATACTAGTGGGTGTTCCATGGATATTCCATGATTCTATGAATGACTTATCCATAGCACCACTCACCAGGCTAGAATAGCCGGAAATAGCCAGAAAATTTGCCTAAATTAGTATACATGTACAAACTGCTATGTAAATAAGGAATTAGAACCTGGAACATGTTGGGTTTTTTTTCTTTTGGGGCACAAAAAGTAGTGTGCACGGAAAGTCAGTAGAGCCCATGTTTCTGTCTTCTCCTCACAGCTGCTTGCCTAAAGGAGAAATAGTTGCTGTCATATATGAGAAAAGAGTGAGTTAGAGTGGCGGATCCTGAGATATATTAAATTTAAAAACCTATGTATTGCTTTGAAAAGGGGTGTGGCCAGTTCATATTCATTATAGTCTATCTTCTGAAAATGAGTGATTACTGATAAGATATTTCCAAAAGATTTTTGCCTGTTGCTTGAACAGGCTGAGTTCATCAATATGAAGAGGCTGACTGAACTACAGTCTACAGTGTATGCAAGCTCAGATTCATAATGATGTAGCACATCTTGATTAAGAGTTTGCCCTACGGTAAATAAGTGCTAAAACACAGATCCCTGGCTTTGTCAAGTCCTTCATTTCCTGAAAGGGCTTTTCAGAAGAAAGCCTTCATTGTTGAAAACAGATAAATGAGATTCACCACATAGGCTGGGCTTTCTATTCCCCTCTTTAATGCACTGCTGGTTCCACTTTATTTTGGTTATTTGATTCTGATCACACATGATGCACAACCAGACCAAATGGATCACCTAATCTTTGATAACCTTTAGAAATAACTCCCACACTACAGAAGGAAAAGCTAATTCAAAGGAGCAACTCGCACATTCTCTCAGCATTCACGCTTTCCCTGGAGGTGCCAGCAATGAGTCTCAGTTTGCTGAGACTAACTCTCTTTATAGTACTCTTGATTATTTACAAATCCCTATACAACCATGATCCATTTTATTTTAGTAGCTGTTATCACCCTATTGTCCATGATGATACACTTAATTCTGAAGACTGCTAGTCTGTGGGTAATCATGAAAAGTAATCTAAGCTCACTAGGTACCTGGATTTTAGTTTCTGCTTTTTCTTGAACTATCTTTTCAATTTTATTCTATTTGAGTAATAAATAATACTTGTCATCTTTAAAAGATTTTTAAATGCCAAACAATAGATGTTGAATTATGCATAGTTTTATTTTGGTTTTGCTTTTGGGTTTTTTTTTCTTTTTTTTTT